>JBBPBX010051112.1:7987-24703 GCA_038048925.1 Garcialebias charrua | reverse complement strand
TTACGAGTTATGTTCTTAAACATGTGTGAAGTCGGAATTTCCCAGAAGTCCATCGCTGGCAGCCACAGCTTCAAACACACACTTCTCTTTGCACGTGTGTCAATAAATAAATAATTAAATACACCCTACTAATTATTTAGGAGCGTCTCTGTCACATTTCATTGAATTCCTCATTTTCATGCATCTAGACATCAGTTTTGATTGAGAGGAAAATTGCACATGTTGGACATATTTGCATTTTACACATTTAAATACCGGTAGATGTGTAAAAGCAAAGTTCTCATGTAATGGTTTAATATTTGTTTTATCTGAAATATCTTAACACATTTAGTGAAGATTAAGTTTTCAAATATTTCACAAAAGCTTCAAACCATTTTTTTTTTTTTTTTGGACAAATACCGTTAAAATGTTGTGCTGATCTTGAACTGGTTTCTGGTGTTGCAAAGTAAAATGTAGTGCCTTGTCTTTGCAGGCTGTGGAAACAGGTGACTTTCTGAATGTCAGGTCAAAATGTTCCTGTCACTGATACAACTCTGACTCTGATCACCGTTGTGTTAAGATGTGTACCGGTAATGGTTTAAATCTTCCATTATTTTTACAGAAAACGTTTTCTGGTGCTTCACTCGTTAAGAGAAAAAGCAAAAAATTCCAAATCAAAATTTTCAGCTAAAAAAAATTACCTCTGCCATCATCTCTCCAAATACTGTACTGGCAATTGGTGATATATTTGCTCAGGTGACATGCGTTTTCAGTCTCCATACTCCGTACAGCTGTGGAAGTCAGCTGTTTGAGGCTAGTAAGAAAACAAAGTTACTGATTACTCTGGTTTTAAAACAAGGAGGTATTCAAAGTTTTGGACAAGAAATAAACCAGATCCAAGCAATAACAAGATGGAAGTTTAAAACTACAGATAACCTTATCACACCAAGAATGGACACTTGGTCTATTCTAACATGCCCTTTGTGTCCCAGGAAGCAATATTTTTTAAACTTTGAGCCTGCAGCAAAAATATATGACACGTTCTTTTCCTGACAAACTGAGAGTGTTGCAGTGGAGAAAAGGTGTCGCCTCAGTTCTTGAAATCTTAACATTAACATGGCCTCATTCATTTGGATAAACCCCTAATGCGTAAAATAACTGTGAATAAGCACAAATCAGGAAAATGGTGGTTCAAACTCGTAAAAACCTGTGATTTCTGGTGGTGGTGTAATAGGACTGGCAGGATGAGGAAGAGGAAGCTTACTGATAACGATAATAAATTTTAAACAAGTATATTGTTGAATTTGTCAGTCTGTGTTTAACAGCCGATAGCTGATTGTGAAACAGCCGCCACAATGCCTCAAGGTGACAAAAATTTAGTCTGTCAGAAATAAATCTGCCTAAAAGGTTACAGCAAAATACACTCTCAACTGTCTGTGGATCAGAAGCAAGTACCAGCATTTTTTTAATTTAATCACTGCTTAAAGCTTTCAGGAAACGTTTCAACAGAAAATAATAATGAACACCACTTCACAGTTATACAGTTGTTTTCAACTAACATTAATGACTTAATTCCTGAAATATAACTGCTTAAAATAGTCTTGTAGATGATGCAACTGTCTATTGTCCCAAGGATATAACTCTTCTGACCTAACTTATGAGAAAAAAGCATGAGGAGAAATGTTTAATAAATACATAAACATCAAATCAAAGAAGTTGCAGTGAGCCTTGTAGATATCTTGGCCTTCAGCTCTCGGTATTGTCATCAGAACTCCCACTGATTTGTTTTATCAGGCTCGAATGCCAGGGAGCGTATCAGCCCACACTCTGATCACGAGTTTCTGCAGCGTAATGTCCACAATGCTCATGTCCAGTCGAGGTTAACTTCTTTTGTAAAGATAGTTAACCCACACCTTTCCCATGATGTCTTAGCTGTTCAGTGAACTGTCTTGTTTTGGCCTCTGGCTGCCAGCTGCAATCAGGAGCGTTTCACTTGGATTTGGCCATGCGCGCCCGACTCAGCGGGCCGTAAGAAAAGGAGCCATTCTGAACATATCCATGCCATCATGAATTTACTGTGTGTGCAGGGCTGTAAGGGATGTGTGTGTTTGATTTAAGAAGTGGCGACACAAATAAATTAGGCGTTTTACTCATTTTACTTAATGCACGATAATTTTTTGGACATTTAAAATGTTTTTGTTAAACTGGCTTTTCTATTTTCCTCTATTTTTGTCAGTGAAAATTTTAAATGCTTGTATGCATATTGTATGATATTTGCCAGGGGCTCTTTTGGAAATTGTGAAACTTTTAAAATACATAATTGAGCAGCTTACAAAACATGTTTTTTTGTGTCTGTGAACTTACAATAACCTCTTCCAGACAGCACCACAAATGTCTAGTATGTTTCCATCGGGGAAAAAATAAACCAGCTGATAATAACTCCTTAATTTGATTAATACACTGCCTGACCCAAAAAAAGTTGCCACCTGAATTTAACTAAATAAATACCGTAGGTACAAGCCTCCTATTGGATAATTACTGCATGGCCAATTATCTTTCAGCTGGCAACAAGTTATTTAACCCCAACTGGTGCAATGAGTTGCTTTTCATTTCTTAAACAACCATGTTGATAGACACATCACATGGTTGTGGAAAAGATGTCAGTCTGTTTGAGAAGGGTCAAATCATTGGCATCAAGCAGAGAAAACGTCTAAGGAGATTGTAGAAACTACCAAAATGGTTAAGAACTGTCCAACGCATTATTCAAAACTGGAAGGATAGTGGGGACCCCTTGTCTTCAAGGAAGAAATGGGGCCAGAAAAAAATCCTGAATGATTGTGATCGGCTATCACTTAAATTTTTGGTGAAAACAAATCGAAGAAAAACAACAGTAGCACTCAGGGCTATGTTTAATAGTGAAAGTAAGAGCGTTTCCACACACACAATGTGAAGAGAACTTAAGGTACTGTATTGTGACTGAACAGCTCTGCAGCCTTAAGAAAACCACTAATCAGTTTGGCTAACCAGAAAATAAAAGCTTCAATTTGCTAGGGAGCATAAAGATTGGACTCTGGAGCAATGGAAGCAATGTGGTCTGATAAGTCCAGATTTACCCTGTTCTAGAGTAATGGGTGTATCAGGATAAGCAAAGAGGCAAGTGAAGTGATGCACCCTACTGTACAAGCCTGTGGGGGCAGTGCTATGATCTGGGGTTGCTGCAGTTGGTCATGTCTAGTTCAGCAACAGTATGTGCTCAAAGAATGAGGCCAGCTGATTACCTGAAAATACTGAATGACCAGGTTATTCTATCAATGGATTTTTTATTCCCTGATGGCACGGGCATATTCCAAAATGACAATGACAGGATTCGTTGGGCTTGAACTGTGAATAATGGTTCTGGGAGGATTGGCCACCACAGAGTCCAGACCTTAACCCCATTGAGAATCTTTGGGATGTGTTGGAGAAGGCATTGAGCAGTGGTCAGAATCTGCCATCATCAATGCAAGATCTTGGTGAAAAAATTAATGCGTGTGACCTTTTTCTGTGGGTGGCAACTTTTTTTTTTGACCAGGCAGTGTAGAATGGTTTATGCTTGATAATAACACTTGATAATGTACAAATAGCAATTGGGATGAAGTGTTCATTTTTTTGTCCCCCATCGCAGATGGAAGAGGAGGAATTGGAAATGCAGTCTGTCAATCTGTGCATGTTGTGAACATTAAAGCCCAACCTATATGGAAATTTTGGCTATCACTGATGTGAATGAATTTGGAGGCGAAGTCGACCGCCGATAACCGATATAATGGCTGAATTTTTTTTTGCTTTGTCCACCACCAAGAATCTAAGAAGACAGCGAGTGGAGCGGGACTTGTTTATTTAACGCAGCTGTTAGCAACCATGAAGCTAAGCTATTCAGATCCATGCTACACCTAGGCCCACAATATGTTTCCAAGTGGTGCACTGGTTCTTAAAACAGTCTTCCTAATGTGCGTTAACATTTTCTTTCATTTACCACTACGTTAGATTTATTGTTCTGGATAAAAGTTTTATAAGGCAAATACCCTATGTTAGGATATCTAAAGGTTAGCTTGCTAACTTGAAAAGTATGTAGCCAATGAGAAGCAGGTTGGAGGATTGAAGAAAATTTATTATTGTTGATTTATTTTACAAATCAGTTAAAATAAACTTACCATGCTCTGTTAAGCAAGATACGCTCCACAGTATTGTTCACTGCTTCGTGTGTGCTAAACATGAAAGTGAAACTTAAGTGAAGTGAACGGCCATGACTTGAAAGTAAATGGTAAATGGAGCTTACTTATACAGTATAGCGCTTTCCAGCCCCCTTTGAGGGGCCCCAAAGCACTTCACAGTACCAACCATCCACCCATGCATACACACATTCATACACCGTAGCGGTAGACTGCCATGCAAGGCGCTGCCTGTCCTACCGGGAGCAACTCGGGGTTAAGTGTCTTGCCCAGGGACACAACGAGGTATGCCGTGACTGGGGATCGAACCCGAGACCTTCTGGTCCTGAGCCGGCTGCCCTGCCTCTACACCATCTCGGCCCCAAAGTAGTCTTCATGCACCCTCTACTGGATACATTGTACATTTACGTCTGGTTCTCAGCATTTTACGGGTGAAAATTAGAAGTGTTTATATCGGTGCATAATGGGACAATTATCACTGATACAGATAGGTCCCCAAACGTCTATATCGGCCTAAATTATCGGCTTTGCCCTATATCAGTCAGCTCCAGTGAACATAGCTATGATATGTGAGGTACCGACTTCCATTATGGTGTGGCTGCATCTAGATTTATGAAATGTTGTTTTCAAAAATTGGTTTGCTTTGTCAAAATCCGAGATGGCCATAAATATATCAGACTTGTATGCACAGTGCATCCGGAAAGTATTCACAGTGCTTCACTTTTTCCACATTTTGTTATGTTACAGCCTTATTCCAAATTGTATTAAATTAATCTCTTTCCTCAAAATTCCACACACAATACCCTATTATGACGATGTGAAAAAAAAGTTGTTGTCCCCCACCAATTTATTAAAAATAGAACTCTAAGAAACCACATTTATTTACAGGTAAGTATTCACAGCCTTTGCTTAATACAGTACTTTGTTGATCCATCTTTGGCAGCAGTCACAGCCTCCAGTCTTTTTGAATATGATGCTTCAAGCTTTGTACCGGTACACCTATCTTTAGATAGTTTGTCCCATTCTCCTTTGCAGCACTTCTCAAGTTCCATCAGGTTGAATGGAAGACGTCTGTGCACATCCATTTTCAGATATCTCTGTTGGAGGAAAATATTCTATCTTTATCTTACTTACCGCCAGTACTCAAAAGGAACTGGTATTTACTTGCAAGGTCAGATTTTCAGGACTGATCACAATACAGGAAGTACACACATGAAAACCAGTCATGAGAATCTGCCACAAGCAGTCTGTGAAGCATGTTTTTATACACTTATTGGTTCAGCTGAGCTCACAGACTGGAAGGCGTCCTTGAAGAGACAGCTGCATGCCCGCAGCCTCACCCAGATCCTCATCTAACACTCTCTGCTAACCCAAACATATGGTTCATGGGCAGAGTTAACATTCTGTTCAGTTCAGTTTATTTATTTCAATTCAGTTTGTTTATGTAGCACCAAGTCATAACAGTGTTTTTCAACCTTTTTTGAGCCAAGGCACAGTGTTTTCATTGAAAAAAATCACGTGGCACACCACCAACCAAAATTGTAAACAAAGATACACTGTATCTGCCTATATTAAATATATAGTCATTCTTATCAAAGTGTCTTGAATAGGAATGAAATAAACAGCTTCTCACCGCATACCAAGCACAACGGAGTCGGTGTCATTGCGTCCCCGGTAAAAGTAAATCCAAACGAAATGTAACTCTCACTGTACTGTCTCATTTGCTGACACGCCTACTGAATTGATTGACAGGTCGGGTGGGAAAAAAAAGGCGAGAGCCGCAGCTTCTGCTGCAGCGGTGTTCTGTGTTTATATTTTAATAAAAAGTTCTAAAAAATAAACTAAAAACGGGGAGCACTGGTCCTGCAACCCACACATCAGACAGGAAATCTGCAGAAACTTGCGCAGCCACGTTGGACCAGAGTTTAATTCGCTCATGACAAATTAATTCATTTCCTCATCATTTCAGTCATGGAGTGGAGCAGGAAGCGATCACTTGACTTTTGGCAAAAAAACTAAAGAAAAGGCCAGATCAGGGATGAAGAAGGGGAATTTATATATTTGTGTCGCATAATAATAATAATAATAATAATGAATTTCATTTATAACACACTTTTCATTAACAAAAATCTCAAAGTGCAACTAAAATCAAAGATCAAATAAAAACAAGTGATAATATCAAATAAAATCAATGATAAAACGACAAAAATCAATAAAATCAATTAAAAATAATGATAATATCAACTAAGATCTAAGATAAAATCATGCGGAGGCAGAGTAGGCTCGCTTAAAAAGAAAAGTCTTTAAGCCTTGTTTAAAGTCAACCAGTGACTGTGGAGCTCTCAGGTAGTCAGGGAGGGAGTTCCATAGGCGGGGGGCAGCCACACAGAATGCCCGGTCTCCCATGGTCCTTAATTTGGTTCGTGGAATGTGAAGGAGATTACTGTTCTGTGATCGTAGAGACCGGGTGGATGAATATGGTGCAAGAATGTCCTTTAGATAATCTGGTGAAGTTCCGTGTAAGCATTGGTGTGTAATGAGAGCAGTTTTGTACTGAATTCTGTAGGTGACAGGAAGCCAATGGAGGTTATGGAGAATGGGTGTAATATGTTCAAATTTACGAGCTCTCAATAAAATCCTTGCTGCACTGTTTTGAATATATTGAAGCTTCTGAAGGTTTTTGCCAGGGATTCCAATAAACAGGGAGTTGCAGTAGTCGAGCCTGGAGGAGACAAAGGCATGGACGAGTTTCTCAGCATCAGAAAAAGTTAGAGATGGGCGAAGTTTGGAGATGTTTCGAAGATGGAAGAAGCAGGTTTTAAACAGATGCTTAATGTGATTTTCAAATGTAAGATGAGAGTCCATTTTTATTCCAAGATTTGTAACAGAGGTGGAGAGGGGGATGTCTTGTCCAGAAAAGGAAATTGTTGTTATAGTTGATGTTTGTACCTGGTGAGGGGTGCCAATCAGTATGGCCTCAGTCTTGGAGCAGTTTAATTGAAGAAAGTTCTGATTCATCCATGCCCTTATTTCCTCCAGGCAGGTAGAGAGGGCAGTGAGTGAAGATGGAGATGACAATGGTGATGATGATGATGCTCCAGTCCTGATGTAAAGCTGTGTATCGTCGGCATAACAGTGAAAAGAAATGTTGAACTGATTAATAATTTGACCTAAAGGCAGCATGTAAAGGGAAAATAGCAGGGGCCCCAGAACTGACCCTTGAGGGACACCACAGGAGACACAGACTGTCTGGGAAGTGGCATTGCCAAGACTAACACATTCCAGCCTATTGGAGAGGAAAGATTTGAACCAGTCCAGGACAGTGTCACAGAGACCGACCTCCACATGAAGACGGTGGAGGAGGATACTATGGTCCACAGTGTCGAAAGCTGCAGTGAGGTCAAGGAGGACAAGGATGGAGGGAGAACCAGTGTCAGCAGCCATGAGGACATCATTGGTAACTCTCAGCAATGCAGTCTCAGTACTGTGAGCTGCTCGGAAGCCAGACTGAAACTTCTCATACAGGGAGTGTTGTTGTAGGTGGACCTGCAGCTGAGCAGCAACTGCTTTTTCCAGCATTTTAGACAGAAATGGGAGGTGGGAAATTGGGCGGTAATTAGTAGGGTGTAACGGTACGCTAAAATCACATTTCGGTTCGGTTCAACTACAAGGAGGGCTCGGTTCGGTTTATTTTCGGTACAAAAAAAAAAGACAAAATAAAGACTTACAAAATGTTTATTTTGAAAATATGCCAAAAATATGTTTGTATTGTATTGTAGTAATAAATAAAAGTGACCCATTTGGATGATATTTTAAATAAACAGCACTCTACAATAAATAAACTATATTAGGTACAAAAAAAAAAAGACTAAATAAAGACTAACAAAATGTTTATTTTGAAAATGTGCCAAAAATATGTTTGTATTGTATTGTAGTAATAAATAAAAGTGACCCATTTGGATGATATTTTAAATAAACCGCACTCTACAATAAATAAACTATATTAATAATATTTCCTCTTCCGGCACTCGACAAAGCAAGTCGCATATCTTTTTGCTCCTACCCTCCCTAAGTTTTCCTCCTCCCTGCTTGCTTTTTGTCTCGTCCGTGACTCTTCAGCGCTCACTCGAACCAATTTGCGATGGAGTTAATAAATTGGGCTGTTTCATCTATAGATAAGATTTTTTCCACGAAGCGGACCGGGCCAGGAGAAGCGGCCTGCCCCTCTGACACGCACGCTGTCGGATACATGATGGACTGGCAACCCATGTGTTTGACCGTCCTGTCTGTCGAAGACGTGGAAGATTTGTGGATTATTGGGATATTGGTGGCAGCTGCTCTGTTTTTTGGCGTGAGCGGAGCTGTCTGTTACTGGAAGATCAGGAAGACTTCGGCAGCTATCGGCGCACTGGCCAAACTTCCTGATCAGCAAGAGTCTCTGATCCGGGCTGTGAGCTCCTCAACCCAGCTGTTGTACGAGCTGAACCGCACAATGGGAGCGGTAGACCACCGTGGACCTGCGGTGCGCTTTGGAACTCGTTTACAGCCGCCCGGCATTAATCAGGGCACGGATGGGGGTTCGTAGCTTCGGAAACTCATTTGATTCGGCGATTTTGGACCTGAACAGCACCTGGACTCTGGAAGGCTGCAGTCAAAAAGAACACTGTGGCCTGGATTGAAGATAAACAATAACTATCTAATCTAGTTTCTGCTCGGCCTTGGAAAAGAAGAAGGCTGTTTGCTAGGAACTATTCTCCTGGAGTGAAGCTGAGAGACACTGCTGACCCCCCCCCTCCCTCCCCAGAGGTCTCTGGGAGTGCGCTCGGAGGCGCCAAGATTAACAACTGAACTGTGTTATCTGAGTGCTGCTCACAGACTCTTTTGATCTCCTTGCATGTCGTCAAATCTGCAACAATGTCTTGTCTGGTTGTGCTTATTGCTGATAGAGTTTTTGGGACTTTATCATAGAGTGTCTTAAGGCAATCTTTGATAGATTCTTTTTTTGAATATCACAAATGATACCTATTGTGTTTTTCCCTTTTCCATATCTGTTTGACCTTCATCCGGAGACGGATGAGCGCGGCCGCGCAGAAGAACATGTCATATGTTTGGAAATGCTGCAGCTTGCATACTCTCCCTCTCTGGACGACTGTGCTACATAATCACGTTGTATTACGGTGCAATGTTAATAAATAAATCTCTCTCTTATCTCTCTCTAACAATAATAAAAATCTTAATAAATACAATAACAGTCAGAACCAGAACAATAAGCAGCAACAGACTGTTTACAATCTAACTAATCAAGTTTTTGTCCAGTAGCAGCAGTGTGGCTGTATTTGTCCTCATTACTCACAACCAGAGTTCAGTTCAGTCATCACACACTTCTTAGCTGCAGCAGGTGATCTCTGGTGGATTTCCCTGAAGTGGAAGAGACATGCTACCTCTGTAACTGGAAATACTGGAAATAAAAAAACAGAGGTAAAAAAAATAAGTTAATAAGATTATGATTTTAAATAATAATAAATTATAAATAATAATTATAATAAAAGAACAATACCTTATTGGAATCCCTGGCAAAAATCTTCAGAAGCTTCAATATATTCAAAACAGTGCAGCAAGGATTTTGTTGAGAGTTCGTAAATTTGAACATATTACACCCATTCTCCATAACCTCCATTGGCTTCCTGTCACCTACAGAATTCAGTACAAAACTGCTCTCATTACACATCAATGCTTACATGGAACTTCACCAGATTATCTAAAGGACATTCTTGCACCATATTCATCCACCCGGTCTCTATGATCACAGAACAGTAATCTACTTCACATTCCACTAACCAAATTAAGGACCATGGGAGACCGGGCATTCTGTGTGGCTGCCTCCCGCCTATGGAACTCCCTCCCTGACTACCTGAGAGCTCCACAGTCACTGGTTGACTTTAAAAGCGGTTTAAAGACTTTTCTTTTTAAGCAAGCCTATTCTGCCTCCACATGATTTTATCTTTGATCTTGGTTGATAGTATTATTGATTTTACTTGATTTTATCACTTGTTTTAATTATTTATTTATTTATTAAGCAGGCCTATTCTGCCTCCACATGATTCTGTCTTTAATCTTAGTTGATATCATTATTGATTTTATTTGATTTTATCACTTGTTTTATTGTTGTAGCACTTTGAGATTTTTATTAATGAAAAGTGCGGTATAAATTGAATTTATTATTACCTCTTGAACGGTTGAATCTCCCACTCATCATCAGGGCAGGGCTTAAATCAGCCCCAGGACTTGTTCACAATCAGTTTTAGTTTTTTCATAAAGAGCTGAACTTTTTGACTGAAGTGTTGACGTGATGGATGTCTCATAGCAAGGATCAACTGCGCATAAAAAACATTCAGACTAGATTCAGATCTTTAAAAACTCATACAGTTTGTGTTATTGCTCTGGACCGCTCTGATTACCTGATAAAAGTTGTTTAAATGCAGCTGCTTTTAGCGGTGTTTCTGCAACAGCTGATGTTTCTGTTCACATTCCGATGACGTAGTTTCCAGCGCGTTCACGACGTGTTGCTGCTGCAGAGAGCTGCGTCACGCAGCTGCTGCAGAGTCTTCATGAAACAAAGTCCACACAAGCTGCGTGTGCGCTCGTCTTTTAACAAGAAAGCCATAACGTTCACAAACAGGAGACCGGAGCGAGCAGCTAATGGCTAATAATGCTGCGCGTGCGTCGCGATAATAGCTCCGTGCTGAAACGCGACCAGGAAATTTTGTTCCGCGGCGCATATATTAATGTTCAATGAGTGAAAAAATAACCGAAACGGTACGCAGGTGGACCGAACCAAATGTGCTGTACCGAAACGGTTCGGTAAACCCATTACAACCATTACATGCCTAGTAATTAGAAAGAAAGTCGGGATCCAAATTAGATTTTTTCAGAAGAGGCTCAACGATGGCAGTTTTTAGAGGCAGTGGAACATGACCAGATTGTAGAGACTGATTTATTATTAGTGTGATTAATGGGCTTATTGCAAAGTGATTGGATTTCATGAGAGACGAGGGGAAGGGATCCAGGGCGCAGGATGAAGGCTTCATTTTCTTGATGATGGTCTCCACCTCACTCTGAACAACTTCATCAAAGCTGTTCAGGGACCCAGAATGCAGACGGGTAGATGGCAAACGAAGATCAGGGAGGTTGTAGAGCTGAGATCTGATAGAGTCAACTTTGTTTTTAAAGAATGAAAACAGTCCGGCGCCGGGCAGTTTATTGTGCGACAACGCGCTTGCGTTCGCGGCCGTAAAAATTGAGCTTTGCGCGTACATGCCATGCGGGGATACGCGTGTGCCTCTGCGTACGAACGGCGTAGAGCGGCGTACGGCCGAGCGCAGATAATTAATTCATTTTCAAAAAATCTTTTTAGACCAGTTAAGTGAAATTGGATAATTTCCACGGCACACCTGATGATCACTGTGCCGCGGAACAGTGGTTGAAAAACACTGTCATAACAGAAGTCATCTCAGAGCACTAAACAGAAACATTCATATACAGTATATAACAAATGAGTTAACACCATTTATCTGAGGAGCAGACTACGTTGAGTTTAATTCCATAGCAGACTCTTATCTTGAGCAAGCATGGAGGCAACAGTGTAAAGGAAAAACTCCCTTATGAGGAAGGAACCTTTAGCAGAACCAGGATTGGGACAAGCGACCATCCGCATCAACTGGCTGGGTTTGTGAGGAACAGGAAGGAGGAACAGATACACAATGGCAGGTCAAGAATCTCATGTTAAGATAGAAATGGTATCAAATGAAAACTATTCAATTTGTACAAATAATTTAAGGAAATGAGGTCAATTTGTCCTCTAGTAAGACAGCATAACAGCCAACCCTAATTATAGGATTTATCAAAAAGGAACGTCTTGAGGCCAGTCTTGAAACTGGACAATGTGTCAGCCTCACAGTCAGAAACTGGAAGTTGGTTCCACAAGCGAGGAGGAGCTTGATAACTGAAAGCTCTTCCTCCCATTCTGCTTTTGGAAACTCTAGGAACCGCAAGTAAGCCTGCAATTTGAGAGTGGAGTGCTCTGTTAGGAAAATATGAAACAATAAGATCTTGAATATAAGATGGAGCTAGGTTGTTGAGAGCTGTGAAGTCTAAAATTGAACTCAAAAATCTTACTTCTAACAAGAAGAAAGATTTTGAGTTCAATTCTGGACTTCACAGGGAGCCTTTGGAGAGAAGCTAAAACTGGAGAGAGATAATCTCTTCTACCAACTCAAGTTAAGACTCTGGCAGCAGCATTTTGGATCAACTGAAGACATTTTAAAGAAGTATTTGGACACCGAGATAATAAGCCATTGCAATTGTCCAGTCTAGATGTAGCAAATGCATGAACCAATTTTTCTGCATCATTTTTAGATAAGATGTTTCTAATTTTAGTGATATTACGCAGGTGGAAGATGGCATGTCCTGATAAAAAAATAGCAATATTTTTAGAACTGAAGGCCAGATTAATGCCATAAGGAGGCCGAAAGACTGAACAATTTATTCCTAAGATGCTCAGGTCCAAAAACCAAAACCTCAGTCTTGTCTGTATTCAAAAGTAGAAAATGAAGGGTCATCCAGGTTTTTACGTCTTTAAGACATGCTTGTAGTCTAAGTAGCTGATTGGATTCATTGAGTTTCCTGGACAAATATACTGTAACTGTGTATCATCAGCATAACAATGAAACTTTATCCCATGCTGTTTAATAACATTACCTAATGGAAGCATATAAAGAGTATTGGTCCAAGCACTGAACCCTGATGAACACCATGACTTAACTTTGGTGTATGATGAAGATTCATTATTTACATTTACAAATTGGATTATATCAGAAAAATATGATTTAAACCAATTTAGAGCTGTTCCAATTCTCAGCCATAGTAGTTAAAACACCCATGATCTTTAACCAAAAATTACCTAACATATTAATTTATTGTTTATATTGTTGATAGTAATTATTATCACCAAAAATGGGGAATAAATTATTGATTATTACCATCTGTTTGTTTAAAAGAGTTATACAGGTTACTTGACAAAAGCAGTCAAGCTTCATGGACTCCACATATCTTCTCAAACTGTATAGCTACTGTTGTCTGTTATAAAGTCAATTATTTTCTGTCTGTTTCAGGGTTGATCACTGGAACAATGAAAAGGAGCGCCTTGTTGTTATCACTGACAACTCTCTTTTGGTCTTCAAGTACGACTTTATTATGCTTCGCTGTGAGCAGATCCAGAGGATCCAGCTGAATTACATTGACCGCATCTCTTATGGTTCCTTCAGTTTTCCAAAGCGCTCCCTGGCAAAGTAAGTCAAGACCTCAAACCTGTTTTTTTTTTGTTTTGTTTTTTTACTCAAAATATTCAGGTCATTTTTTAAGTTGGATGTCAAACCCACGGTGATACATAGAAGCACCCTTATTTATATTCATCCTTTAATCTTTTGTTGTCACAATTTTTCCATTCACTACTACTCCCACAGCTTTGGAAAAACCTGCACAAAAATATTAATTAAAAAAACGGACGCATACAGTGTAGATTAGCAAAAAATGACAGAAACTCAACAAAAAGATTTTGGTAAAGTTAGTGAGAAAAGCCAATCCTCCTTAAAGTCCTGTAGGTCAGGGGTTCCTCCACTTTTTCAGCATACGAGCTACTTTTAAATTGACCCAAGTCAAAGTGATCTACCTGCTATAAGGCCTCGTTGGCACGAGAACAACCTCTGGAAATGTCAGTGTTTTTTCAGTGTTTATTAGGGGTAATAAACAAAACATGAGCAGGTTTACACAAAAATGCTGTAGTTTCCATGTTGGTCGGGTTGCCAGATAAGAAATAGTTAACTATAGTACTGTGGCTTTAAAATGATAGTACAGTATTTGGACCTAAACTGTCATGTGTGCTGAGTAAAGATATTCTAAGATGAGGTGTGGGTTGTGTTTGCTGAACATGTGCACAGAAATGGAGGGGGTAAATAAGACATTTTAAATGTATCTGGCAACCCTGATGCAGGGCTCAGCTGCACTCATTGTGCATGCAGCGTCTGAATGATCACAGTTATGTCCAAACTGGTGAACACGCTAACGTCTCTTTGGACCCTGGATTTCTCTGCTCACTGCCATTTATTATAACTGTTGTTAGTGCAGAAAAACTTTGGACTGCAGCTGCCTGTAGTGCACATATGCAACTTCACTTGCAGAACATTTCATACCTCCATGGGTGGGGGGTTCCCCAAAAAATCTCCATTCTGAGACCTGGATTCAGAAACCTTCAGTTTCAGAGAAAACTAGGGCTGTTGTTGTGTAAATGAACAGCTGAACATTTCACGTCTTGCAAAAAGGCCTCAGACTGAGACAAATTTCATATTGAGGATGGATGATATGCTGACATTTATTTTTTTAATGCCATTCATGATCTACCCATAATATCTTTGCGATCAACCGGTAGATTGCTATTGACATATTGGGCACTGTCAAAAAATTATGAGAAATCTAAACTGGTCAAAATAGGTTTAAGTTTATGTGACATATCTGGGATTTTAATATCTTTTACTGTTTTTACATAATTGCAATTTTACATTTTATGATTTCTAGAGATTTTATCACAGAATGTTTAGCTTACTGTTACTATGTCCTACACAAATTTCTGAGTTGTCCTAAGCATTCCTTGACAAACAACCATGTCCTATTTTCTCAGTCTTTCACTTTAATACAGTTTATACATCTAAATAAAGGTATTTTTCTCTTCTTTCACCCAGTGTGCCTCTGACTGCTGTAGAACTTAGTTTTCTGTCCTATTGTTCCAGAGTGCAGAGCCATATTCTAGTTAACTTACGTTATACCTGAGCTCAAATTTTCTCTTTAAAACTGAAGGTGTAGGGTTTTTATAACTTGTCATGTCTCTCGCATACTGCAGACAAATAAAAACTAACTGTTACGCGTCACCGCAAATGGCCACAGGAGCGTGCACAGTAGGACTTTAACAAGATTAACACTTAAAAACAATTATTTGTTTGCTTAAAATTATAGCAAAGATGTGTCTGAGCTGAACTTTTCCTTAATAAATAATGCACGTAATGGTCAAATCAGCTGGATTTAAATTGTTTTTCTTTGATGTCTTTCAAACGGTTGCGCACGCTGCGAAAATAAATTATGAATAAATCGAATTTTAGCTCAAACATCTCCTAAAGCTAATGTGTTGTAAATGTCCATCCAGTGATTATTTTCTGTAAGTTTCATCAAAATCTGTCCTGTGGTTCATGAGCTATTTTGCTAACAAACACTGAGGTAACATTAGTTCAGACCTCCAGAGAGCAGGAGGCCGTGCTTAGACAGAGTGAGTCCGAGCAGAGGAGGCTACTGTCGGACACATGAGCTGGGAACGGTCGGTGGACCCTAGCGGCCAAAAGTGGTACTGCGCCCCTAGCGGCCGAAATTGGTACTGCTCCATTTTTTTCGTCAGAATGAATGGAAACTGTCATATCTCAGCCAAAAATTGGTCTAAAAATATGGGAAGAAATCCCTAAATATGTTGCTTCTCCCTATAAGTTGCAGGACATGAAAATTAGTTTAAAAAAACTGTGATTTCTATGCCAGAAAATACGGTACATGATACAACAGCCAACCTCATGCCATACACCTGTTACTACTCTGCTGCCATCAAGTACTGCTGTTTTTTTGTTTGTTTTTCAGTCAGAATGAATGGAAACGGTCATATCTCAGTCAAAAAATGGTTTATAAATATGGGGGGAAAAATCCATAAATATGTCACTTCGGCTAGGGCATGTAAATTATGCAACAAACTTGACTTACAGGAGGAAAAATACAGAAGTTATTATTTTTCTCCCTCTCTTTTTGAATTGTGCATGTTTTCAGTGTTGAATTCTTTTAATTAAACTGTTCTGTTTTCAAGTTTACAGTTTTTTCGTTTGCCATTAGAGATATGTTGTGTGTGGGAACAATTAAATAACTTTTCGTCTTGGGTTAGATTTAAATAACAAATATGTCAGTGCTTTTATTGAGGCAAGAAGCAAATCGATGTGTCCAGTAATTGTTATTAAACTACATTTACTGCCAAAGTTTAGGAAGAAAATGACAGTAATCTATCACTTTACAATTAGTTGCTCTGAACTGAAGTACAAGAGGTTGCCACTACAGTTGCAGCTCAGTGTCGTGATGGTATTAAAAAATATTGCGATGGTATTAAAAAGGTATTAAAAGGCATTAAATTTAACTAAAGAATTTCTGTATATACACTGCATTTATTTTTCCCAATTTATATACCTTATTTTGTGTGGGAGTGGTGGCGCAAAGGTTAAGAAGGTGAGCTTGTGATCAGAAGATCACCGGTTCAATCCCTGGTACAGACAACATCAAGAATGTGGGTGGGATAAGTGAAGCAGTAACACCTGTCTCCACCCTCATCTGCACCACTCTGAGCCCTTGAGCAAAGCCCTTAACCCACACCATTTGCTCCCCCGGGCACCCTAGATAT
>JBBPBX010051110.1:0-24705 GCA_038048925.1 Garcialebias charrua | reverse complement strand
CACCGGAAGAGGAACAAGCTAACATTAGCTTCGGATTCGGGTGGTCTAATGCTAAAAGGAGCAGCAAACTTGCGGCGCGCTCTGACGGGTTTCGGTAAGTTATCTTAAGCTGACACTAACAGTAAGTCAAATGAGTAATAAAAAAAGAGCTAATTTTAAAACAACAACACATTACAGATACTGGCTGTTACAGAGGGCGTAAACAGATCGTTGAAGGGCGTGGACTTCAGAACTTCTATCAGAAACCGTTCGTTCAAAACGAAAGTTAAAAATGGCAGAATTAAAAAGGGTATAATTGATTATCTAAGAATTATTTTGTGCATTAAATTGAAGGAATAGGGTCTAGATAGCATACAGAAATAACATAAAATTTTAAAAAATGCATTTGAGGTCCCCTTTAAGGATAAAGAGGTCAGCTTAATACTGACCCCTGCTAAAATCCTTAACATCTGGGTGGCACCGTATGTGTTTAAAGACACAATATGGTGGCTCCCTCGTGTTTACTTGGCCCTGTACCGGTTTCTGAAAGTTTATTGATAAATCTGTGATCTCTCATGAACTGTAACGTCATGTTTACATATTAGGATCCAAGTTTTAAACTCTGAGGATAATAATTTTGGCTGGAAGTGTTCAAGACAGGCAGATTCTGCATGTTTTTATCATTTGAGGCTGAGAGATTGTTATTCGTTCAACTCTTTTACACGCTGTTGGAAACTTTTAGGTGAGGTTTTGTCAGCCCGTGGTCTGTGGGGGTTCTGGTTCCGGTCTAGTTCACACAGACGCCTGTACAAAGCTTTGTTGACCGCCGTGTCAAAAAGCCTGAAAGCTATTATTAACATCAAAAAGATTGCTGTGCTGGTATTTTACATGTTAGAGCAGGTCAAAGAAGCATATTACTGTTAGAACGTGTCAGATAGTGGTTCGTGAAACCAGAGTTCTGCTCCTTTAAAGTGGACCGGAACCGACCTTGAACGCGGCTCCGAAGAGAGTCCGTGTTGTGTTACAGTTGACGTGCTGGTTACTGAGCGTAGCTAAGTTGTGCCTGTTTTAAATGTGATTGCCATGTTTCAGAATTTTGGGAAGTTAATTTGAAGCGTTTGAGTTGTTTAAGAGTCTATAAAGTTGTGTTCTGTTGTGCTAAGGTAACGCTAAAGCGACGTGTCCTACACGGTTTGTTTATGAGCTGTGATTGGATAAAAGGAGAGCGGTGAGCTGTCAATCACTCTCGTAGCGAGTGCTGATTCGCTGAAGTGGGAACGCACGCCGTTGCGACAACCCACTTTGTCGTCATTTCCGGCACTGCATTGGTCGAAGGTAAGAAAACTACATTCACCATGAATGCTTGGGAATGAACTACAAGCGCTGTGATTGATTGGTTGACGTCACGTATCTGTGTAGCGAGCTCCGCCTCGCTCAGCAGAGCTGGTGACGCGCTGCATTGACCCGTTGCGTCGACCCGCCTATTTTTGTTGTCATTTCCAGGTGCACTTTGGGTGACAAGCAGTCCACACTCACAGGACAAACAGAGATTTCACTGAGAGTTTAAAAACTCATTTGAAACCGTCTAAACTGTCTAACAACATAGATTTGTCTCTGACAAGAACGTGGTTCGAGCGTTTATAACGGACACACTAGAAACTAACTCTAAAAGGTTGTTTTTAGTTTAAATACTGAATAAAAAAATCAGTCTCCTCGTGATAACATTAAGACTTGAAGCTGCCCCCTGTTGGTTAAAAGACGTTAACAGATGAGTTTTCTCAAAAACATCATAAAAGTCAGCATTTTTATGGTGAATTACCAGCTCTAAATTTGTTCTGTACACAAACAATAACTCCTGTTTATTTTAAATAATTTTTTTTAGAATAACAGAGGTACAGACAAACATTTTTGCCTATTTTAAATACAAAAGAATTTAAAATAACAAACAAAAGTACAGTTTTCACTCCAGATAACTGCAATTTTTTTTCTTTCTCTTCCTTCTCTCTGACACATCATCTTCCACAGTTATCCTGTGTACATTTAAACTTTCCTGTTTATTTCAAATAGTGAAAGGTTAGAGTAACGAATACAGAGCATCTTTTATTTTGATTTTCACAGAAAATCCAGATAAAGGATGGCAGGCACAGAGGGTGAGACTCCTGACACCACTGATATGGGACAACCCGTGCCAACTGGAGGCTACGACCCGACCAAAGCAGATTGGATCGAACGTGCCTTATTTTCACTCATAGGGTCCATCACAAATTACCATGAAGAGACATAGTTGATGGAGGAAACAGATGTGGACAGAGCATTAAAAATTGTAACAGCTGGAACCACAACGGCTGAAAAGAAAGCAGACAGAGATAAACGTTTGGCTAAATTAAGCCTTCTGTTAAAGGCCAAGCTAGACTTTGAAACTGCTGCACGCCGGGCTGTCTCTACATCATGTTTAACAGCACAAATGGAGGTTGCCACTTTACAGCAGGAGGTAAGGAGTTTAACACAGTCGAGTATTGACAGCGCTGAACAAACGCGTAATCTCTGCACAGTGTTAAAAAGGGATTTTGAACAATCACAAGATGATTTGGAAAAATGTGTGGTGGAGAAGGATAAGTATTACCATCAGTACAAGTCGCTTCAGGCGGATTGTGGGGAGGCATGAGACGCGCTGGACAAATGCACGGACACCCTGGAATCATTATCACTACGGTACACAAGGCTGCAAGATGATTATAGAAAATCACAAGAACAGCACATGATGTTACAACGTGAAAATGATGGGTTAAGAGTCCAACTGAACAGTTGTAGAATAGAGCATGCATCAGCAATGAACAAACTCTTTGAAGAAGAGAGAAAATGTTTGGATCTCATGAGTAAACACCTTGAGAATCCACCGCCTCCGCCGTCCCCTCCCATACCTGATGACCCATTCCCTCCTCCACCGCCCCAGCCCATGCCCGATGCACTACTCCCTCCGCCACCACCCCCACCTCAAGCAGTTAAGTAGATAACTTAGCAGATAAGTTACAAAGTCTGTACGGTCTTGACTTCGGCCTCATATGTTGGCTTGTGGACTTTTTAACTGCTCGGTCTCAGAGGGTGAGAGTTAATGGAGTCCTCTCTGATGTCCTTCTGTCCTCTACTGGTTCCCCTCAGGGCTGTGTTCTTTCGCCTCTTTTATTTATTTTATACACAAACGATTGTTGCAGCCATTTCCCTCAGCGTCACATTGTCAAAATTGCAGATGACTCTGTCATCCTGTCCCTTCTGAGCAGTGATGACCCAGACCCCGGGCCTGATAACAGTTGTAAGCATGTTGCTCTCAGGTGATGGGTCCCCATCCCTACACTCCCTGGTCTCTCTGTTAATTGTCTTGCTTATCTCCTCCATTTTGTTGTCCAGGTGTTTGTGATTGTCATGCTGTGTGTTCATGTACCTGTATATAAAGTCAGGGATTTTTTAATTGATAAAGCTCTGTATATGTTGTATAACACAATCATTGTTCCACATTTAATCTATTGTATTGAGGTTTGGGGAAAAGCGTGCAAAACAATTACAAAGCCTGTTTTTATTTTACAAAAGAGAGCTGTAAGAGTAATCACCAGAAAACATTTCAGTCACCCATCAAACACCTTGTTTCTTCAGCTAAATTTATTGAAATTCCAGGAATTGGTAGAATATAGTATTTTATCAGTTATGTATAGGGCTCATAATAACACATTACCTTTAAATATCCAAAGAAATTTAGACAAAGTTATTACAATCTTAAAGGGACAGATATTCATCAAACCACAATTCAGAACCAGCTTAAAGGGACGGTCTACCTCAATTCAGGGAGTTGGATTGTGGAATGTTCTGGAGAGTGATGTTAAAAATGCAAAATCAATGTATACATTTAAGAAAAAGGTCAAAAAGGACTTGCTCAAAAACTATATATGATGTAGCTTAGTGTGTTTGTGTATTACACTTATGTTGTACTTATGATGTAGCTTAGTGTGTTTGTGTATTACAGTTAGAAAAATTAAGTAGAGTTATTCATTTTGTGATGTAGTTTGTGTATTACAGTTAGAAAAATTAAGTAGAGTTATTCATTTTGTGATGTAGTTTGTGTATTACAGTTAGAAAAATTAAGTAGAGTTATTCATTTTGTGATGTAGTTTGTGTATTACAGTTAGATAAATTAGTAGATTTATTCATTTTGTGATGTAGTTTGAAGGTTATCATTGGTTGAACAAACTGTGAAATAAGGGGCAGATATAATAAGATTTCATCTTCTTTCTGCTCCTTTCATTTTATCCTACTTGTATTCTTGTATCTGATGAAACTGTTTTGTATTGTTCTTTTAAAATGAATGAATAAACATCAAATCAAATCAACGGCCCAGTCAGAGTCCAGAACCTGAACCTGAAGGTGGGACCTTCAGAGAGCTGAGCAGAAACCTCAAAGAACTGAAGCAACAATGGAAAGAAGAGTGGGTCAGAACTCCTCCAGAACCAGGAGAGAGACTGATGAAGTCCTGCAGAGAACCACAGAGGGTTCTGCTGCTGAAGGAGGTTCTGTTGGGTCAGAGGCACAAGCTGAGGTTAAATTTTAATGATTTTAGAACTTGTTAAAGATCATCCATCCAGCTAACTGTCTATTCATCCATCCATTCAGCTAAAAGTCTATTCATCCTTGTATCTGATGAAACTGTTTTGTATTGTTCTTTTAAAATGAATGAATAAACATCAAATCAAATCAAAAATAAGTCTGTATCTCTGTGTTTATCGTTGTCCTGGCATTGTCTCCTGTTGCCTCTGTCTCCTGAGTTCCTTGTGATTCCCTGAGTATGTAAGTTTGCTGCCCTGTCAGCTATTTTATGTTCTTAATTTCTGTGGCCGTCGCGGACGCCATTTTGAAGAGTCCTAATGGTGAACTACTTTTTTTAAATCCAGCAGATTTGACCATTTCGTGAAACTCTCAAGCTCAGAAAAACTTGTGCTATAACGTCAGCTATGAAATATATTTTTTCTCAGCAAAGAAATAATTGTTTTACCGTGTTTTGTTGTAAAATCCTGGCTTCTTTGGCCGTCGCGGACGCCATTTTGAAGAGTGCTAATGTGGCGAACTTTTTTTTAAAAATCCAGACGCGTCGCGTAGGCCGCTGAGAAACATCCACAAGTTCACCCTCCATGTTAAAAAGTCTTCGTCTGACTCTTCGAAAACAAGCAATAAGGCTGCAGAGTAACACACTGGCTGCTAACTGCTATAGAGAGAGCACACACCAAGGCTGTGTCTCAATTCAGGGGCTGCATCCTCATGAGGACCCAGCCTAGCTGGGCCGAGTAGGCCACGCACTCACAAGACCGGGTGGGCTGAGCGAAACTGCTGAAATGGGACGGTCTAGCCTTCAGGTTTGCCGGCCTTGAAGTGGGTGGGGCGTTCTCTTGAAGTGGGTGGGAAGTTCTTGTGTGCGCGCTTGGTGTGTGTGGAAAGAGAAGGGACGCCGCTAAAATATATTAGTTAGCTGAATACATGTATATATATTAGTGTTTCTGAGTTTACTGTTTGTTAAGAACTGATTACAAATCAGCTTATAAGGGGCGATCTGTTAAAACCCAGAGTGGACCTACGAAAAGCAAGTTGTCCAGTAGCTCAATTGGTTAATCAACCTGCGGTTGGCGCAGAGATACTTTTCTCGAAGCTGGTTCGAATCTCACTCGGTACGGTTAAAACTTATTTTACGTTTGTCTTTTATTGGATAAAAAAATGAGGACTGAGATTAAAAGGAAGGAGTTTGTGAAACTCCTTCTTTTTTTTATCCAATAAAAGACAAACGTAAAATAAGTTTTAACCGTACCGAGTGAGATTCGAACCAGCTTCGAGAAAAGTATCTCTGCACCAACCGCAGGTTGATTAACCAATTGAGCTACTGGACAACTTGCATTTCGTAGGTCCACTCTGGGTTTTAAAAGATTGCCCCTCAGAAAATCCTTGCTACGCACGTGTAAAATAATCTGATTTGTAATCAGTTCTTCAAAAACAGTAAACTCAGAAACACTAATATACTGTATATTCAGCTAACACATTTTTTTAGTCATTTCTGTAGTAAAATTTTAATGAGATATATTCGAGCTGAGGTTGTTTGAGATGACTAAATAAAGGTTGAATGAATATTCGCGCTGAGGTTGTTGTCAGAACGAGCTGATGACTCAACAACACGCAGCAGCCCCGACCCTGCACGCAGAAAGTCCCCACCCCCCGCAAAATCTCTGCTGGCGCTATGAATTCTGGGATAGCCTCCGTCTTGAAGGTTCCACGAATGCATCCTTCGATTTCGGCAGGAAGTAGGCCGCATTCCTCGGCCGCATGAGGAGGAGTCTTCGAATTGGGACAGTCCTCCGCGCGGGGCAATGACGTATGCGGCCGACAAATGCGCACTCATGAGGATGCAGCCCCTGAATTGAGACACAGCCCAAGAGACTGAGGGGGACGCTTTTTTGTCACGGACCACATCCGGCGCTGACAGGATATAGTCTGTTAGCTGTCGTACGAGTTCGTAAATATGTTATTTCGTTTTTACTGATAGATAATTAGTTATAAGCGGTGCTGCATTTTAAATAAAAATAGCACAAATCCGCTTATGAATTATAAAACTTAGTCAATCCGCTGTAAAGCTAACAGATCATTTAGCTACGCTATAAGCGGATTAGCGCATTAGCGCTACCTAGCGGTCGAAGGCCCACCACTGGCTCACAACATGCATGGATGGACAGAAATAATGTTTTAGAAAATCCATGTACCAGTAATTGAAAAACAAAAATGATAACTGTGGATAATAACTTTACTTTTATCAAATAATTTAAGCTAATTTTATTTGGATCCTTGCTGACTGACATAAAAAAGTAGAAGCTACTTTATATCTTTTCATTTTAGCCTTGGACAAGTTAAGGCTCCAGTATAGCTGTGCGGTGGGCAGCACGCCGCTCGACGCGCGCGTGCTGCGCGCAGGCAGTTCACAGTATAGCTCAGCGTGACGCCTCAGCGTGAAGCTCCAAATTCTTGACATAATTTGAGCATCAGCAGGGCGGAACGATGTAGGGAATATAGAACCGTATTTGGTAACACTAATGCAGTACAATATCACTTACAACTAAGAAATAATTACAGTTTTCTTTTAGTGCAGTTTTTTTTAGGCCTTTAAAAAAGATAGTATCTGGGGGAGTGGTGGCGCAGTGGTTAGAGACGGTGGGCCTGTGATCGGAAGATCGCCTGTTCAAGCCCCGGTACCGACAACATCAAAAAATGTGGGTGGAAAAAGGTGAAACACCCACACCTGCTTTCACCCTCATTCACCCCACTCTGGGCCCCTGAGCAAGGCCCTTAACCCCCACCATCTGCTCCCTAACAGGTCTCTCTTGAAAATGAGTTCTCGTGGCTCAATGAGACTACCTGGATAAATAAAGGGTAAATGAAAAAAAATAATAATCTGAAGACTGATGAT
This sequence comes from Garcialebias charrua, assembly GCA_038048925.1. Classification (NCBI taxonomy): domain Eukaryota; kingdom Metazoa; phylum Chordata; class Actinopteri; order Cyprinodontiformes; family Rivulidae; genus Garcialebias; species Garcialebias charrua. The sequence goes on along the minus strand of JBBPBX010051110.1, from coordinate 17,240 downwards.
GTTCTGAAGATTATTCCAGAGTTGTGGTTCATGGAAGAAGGAAAAAAAATGAAAAGTAGTATCAAGTTCAAAATGCATTCTGGGATCAGTAAGATAATTTTTGTTTGACATAATTGAAAACTTCAAATCTAAGTCTGTAGGTTAGCTACAATGCTTTTGCAGAAAAATTGCAACAGGTGCAGTTGTCTTCTCTTTTTTGGGCGCTCCACCCCAAAGAGTCGTACATCATGCAGTGATGAATAAATGCACTTACAGTGCACTTTAGTCCTAATCCATCTTAGTTCTTGCAGCTGCATTTTTGAGCTCAAACATTTTCATCTGTAAACACAAGCAGTTTTTGTTGGGTAAATTTTGCATTTTTTTTTTATTATTGCTTGTAAAATATATTTATTCATTTGTGTATTTGTTATTTATTTATTACAGTTTTTCATGATATGTTGTGCTTTCTGTCAGAGAAAAATGACAGTTTAATTTATGAAAGAAGAAAACTAATAGTTATGCACCATAACTCATGTTCCCTGAAGGAAGGGAACGAGGTGCAACATATGCTATGGGAATTGCGCCCCCGCGCATTACCTGAAGGAATACATTCACGCCTTTACGGCAGGGGCGTCAGCGTTGCGCCAGAGGCCCTGCCCTCTGGGTATTTAAGCCGCTGACGCCCATCCATCTTTCTCCAAAATGCACTTCACCGAGCTTTCAGCATTGAAAGGGCCAGATATGTTGCACCTCGTTCCCTTCCTTCAGGGAACATGAGTTATGGTGCATAACTTTCAGTTCCCTTTCAGTCATGTTCTCTCGGTGCAACATATGCTATGGGAACGTAATTCATTCACGCCCTTGAAATGCTCAGCAAAATGCATGTGAGAACATCCGCCTTAAAAAGACAGGCATTTCCCAGCTGCTTTCTACAGGGTATGTAGAGAGCACAGGCTGAGAAGAAAAAATGCCAAATGTAAAAAACATCAACTTGATGTTTCAACTGGGCACATAGATAAACAACACCAGCTAGAGACAGCCTAAGCGTGCTCCACTAGTGTGAGTACTCATCATCTCCTTTTTCTCTCTGGAACAACCTGAGAAACAGGAGGAAGGAGCAAGGGACCCATTACGTCACAAGTAATTGGGTGACAAATGTCGAGGTAGAAAACCCAGGTCAAGCACAGGGTAACCTCCCAAGTCCCTAGGGTGAAAAACTTTTTTTTTTTTTTACAAGGGGCATGACTGACAAGTAGGGCCCATCCTGATGTTGGAGATCTGTTAGGGAGAGGGGAAACCCTTCCATTAAACATCTCCTAAGCAAAACATAAACACCAAGGGGTACCCTTGCGTATGTTGTTACTGTTTGTTTTGGGATAAAGCAATCAAAGCCTTAGGCTCTCAGCCAGTTCCCTTCAAAGGCCAGGCTGAAAGTTGCCACAACTCCGGACGTGGGTGTAGAAGCTGCCCACGTGCCTGAGTCAGCAGGTCCCTGTGAGGAGGCAATTGCCATGGTATCCCTGATAACATTGAAATCAACTCTGGGAACCACGGTTTCTGTGGCCATCTGGGGGCTATCAGGATCAGGGAGAGGGCTCCCTGGCGCACACGTTCCAGTGTCGCCTCGATCAGAGGGTCAGGTGGAAAGGCATAGTAGAGCACCCCTGCTGGCCAATCATGTGCCAGAGCATCCATTCCTAATGGTGCCTCTGTTTCCCTCAAGGAGAAGTAGAGGTCACACTGTGAGCTAGCCCTAAAAGCGAACAAGTCCACAGAGGCTCTCCCAAATCGTGACTAGACCTGTTCCACAATCCGTGGGTTCAGGCTCCATTCTGACGCCAAGAGAGGCCCTCTTGAGAGGGCATCTGCTCCATAATTTAGATCACCGGGGACATGAGTCGTCCTAAAGCCTGATCCTCACCAAACGCATCTCACGCAGCTGAAGCAGCCACTTTACATTGAAAGTCTATGGGGGCCGCACATCTTGGAGCAGCGGGGCATGACGCGGTGCATCTACAGCATTTCAAGCAGCGCAGCAGGACCCGGCAGTCCCTTGTCACGCGCGCGCAGCCAGCAGCCACTGTAGAAGCTGGGTTTGTCCTGCTTCTTCTGCTCGCAGATTATCAGCAACCACTCGGGAGAGACTCTGCTATGTGATGACGCAACGACGACGGGACTTTCTGTGGACGAAAACAGCATCCGGTAGGAAAACATGGCATTTATAAAGTTGCTGCTGTCCATTCGAGCGTACATCTCCCCAAACATTAAAAAAAAAAGTTTTAATCTCAACAAATACTTTTTGAGCTGCAGTTCGGCTCGTAGAAAACACACACAAGTATTGACGAGGCACGTACAGCTGGTTTTATCTGCCCAGTGTACATAAACAACACGGATCTGACCGGGAAGGGAGCCACGACACGCTCCTCCCACTGCGCGTCTGCAGACGTTCGGTGGGGACAACATCTGTTGACAAGCAGCAAACACAGAGCATTGGGAGCATTTGGATGCGTTAGGTGAGGATGAGGCATAAGTGACAAGATTCTTGGAGCACACCACGTGAGCATCCTCTGCGTCAGTCCGAGGAGGGCCCAGGACCTTGTCCCTCTCTCTCTGTTGATGAAGGACACTGTGGTCCTGTTATCTGATTTCACCAGGATGTGCTGTCCAGCAATCAGACCTTTACTGAAGAAGTATTTTAATGACAGGAATACGTCCAGCAACTCCAGGAAGTTGATATGTAATCTCGCTTCCTGTTCATTCCAAAGGCCGCGAGCATTCTGATTTCTACAGATCGCCCCCATCCTGTTTTAGAGGCGTCCGTCGTGATTACTACATGAGAGCCCTTCCCAACGAGACCCCTTCCGTGAAAACGGACAAATCTCTCCAAGGTTCCAGGGCCCTCAGGCACTCTGAATCTATCCTAACCTTTCCTGCTTGATTAGTCAGGGCAGGTTGTGTCTGTCGGTTTAGCCATACTTGTATGGCCCACATTTTTAGTAATGCGTGTGGCACACAGGGAATGGCTGCCGCCAAGAGGCCTAAAAGGCGTTGGCACGTTTTCACAGGGACCCGTTGGTCCAGTTTAAATCTTTCCAGGCAACGGCAAATGGAGGAAACTCGTTCCTTCGAGAGCCATGCTCTGTACCGGACAGTGTCGATCTGTACTCCCAGAAATACGGTAACCTGTGATGGAGTTAGATCGCTTTTTTGTAGGTTTATGACAAAACCGAGAGACTCCAGGTGAGAGATCACCCTATAGGAGTGTGACTGGGCCTGCATTCTGCTTCCAGCCAGAATCAGCAGGTCATCCAAGTAATTCATGACCCTGAGTCCTTGATTCCTAAGGGGGGTCAGGGCTGCATCCAAACATTTAGTAAATGTACGAGGAGCAGTCTTTAAACCGAAGGGTAAGGCTTTGAATTCATAAGCGTTCCCTTCTAACGCAAAGCGGAGGAACTTTCTGTGTTTCCTCCACACGCCTATGTGGAAATAGGCATCTTTTAAATCCACTGTACATGCGTAGTCTCCTGGCCTCACAGATTGGAGAACTTGCTGCAGTGTAAGCATCTTGAACTTAAAGGTTTTAATTCTTTTGTTGAGAGTCCTGAGATCCAGAATCGGTCTCAGGGAATGATCCTTTTTGGGCACTAGGAAGTACTTGCTGTAGTGGCCAGAGCGTAGTTTGCGTCCTGAGACCAAACTAATCACTCCCTTTTGTAGCATCGTCAAAACTTCCTCCCTCAACACGTGTGCACATGTAGGGTTAATCTGAGATTGCAGCACCTCTGTGAAATGGGACGGTCTTCTTGTGAACTACAACTTGAGCCCATGACATATTGTTGTCATGACCCATTCATTTGGTAGACACGCCTTCCAGGCCTGCGCGTGCGCGCTGAGCCTGGACGGCATGTTGAATTGCTGTTTGTCGTGTTTTCGCGCTGGAGGGGTGGCCTTTGACCCCTCTCGCGCTTTTTCGAGCAGGCTGGTCAGCCCAACAGAAGATATCGCGAGATCTGACCGTCTCGGGCAGAGCTCGTGTATCTTGCTGTGGTTCATAGTTTGACCACATGGTTTGTGTTTTATAAAAATGGGACTCGAGTCAAGAACCAGGGCAGTTTGTGCTTTGGTACATTTATTTTTGTACGTGCCTGAAACAGTGTTTGTTTTGTTTACACATACAGTAGGCGAGTCATGTTTGGTGCACGCACACATGTCACCAGCTCCTTGTAGTACTTTACAAGTAGAGACTGGGCTCAAAAAGTTAGGTTCCCGTACCGCGTGGGCGGGCAAACCTGTAAAATTATCAGTCCGTCCTGCTTCATCAGGCCCGAATCTGAGTTCCGCACGGGGTCACTGAAGAGGCCCTCGGCCGGTACTGGAAAGTTTCACTGTCACCAGCGGGTCTCTTCCATGGGAGGCCACTAATGTCTTCCTTTGGGGGTGTAAAGCTTTTCCTCGGCAACCCCTCGCGGAGGGCTTCCGCCTGTTTGCGTCTTTGTTCCAGCTTGGCCTGGACGCGTTCCAGGGCTCCCCCGAAGAGTCCCGTCGACTCGATCGGGTGCTGGAGGAAGGTGGACCTCTGGTTTTCCGGGAGGTCCGACAATGTTAGCCAAAGATGGCGCTGGGCGACAACTATTTCCGCCATTGCTTTGCCTTGGGAAATGGCTATTGTCCCCATCATGCGGAGCACGAGGTCAGAGGCACGGCGGGCCTCCTCCATGGCCTCCGTTGCGGCCTGCTCGTTTTTTGTTACCTGGATATCCTGCAGTTTTTCTGCCAGGTACGCCTGCACCATGGTTGATGCATTCATTGCGCGAGCCGCAAGGCCCTGAGCCCTGTAGCACTTCTCAAGTTGTTTTTCTGAAGCGCGGCAGGCCCTGCTGGGTAGTGCTGGTTTCGTCCCCGTGGCTGCGGTGGCCAGGTGAGCCGCCAGAGTCTCCTCTATCAGGGGTGCGCTAGCGAGGCCCACTGTCTCCATTCCCACAACATCGAGGAGTCGGGATAGTGGCAACGTAATGGGAGCTCCGGGTTCCGCCCAGGAGCGTTTGAGCTCCATGAGGAAGTCCGGAAAAATAGGCATTTTTTGCGACGTTGTCGGCTGCTTTGCATAGAAGTAGTTTCCCGCCAGCCTCGTAGCCTGTTGGCGAGGCGTGGGGTCTGGTCACATGACCTGCAGGGTATCCGCCGCCCTATGGCACAGTTCGAACAGAGCAGGGACCGACAAGTCCGGTTCCGGTAGGATTTGCGCCAGGTTCTGGGAGGAATCCACACTTCCTCCTCTGTAACCACATTCGGCGTCTTGGTCAGACACTTCGGGCGTTGAGTCCTCGACGGCTACTGAAGAGTCCGACACATTGTCATCTCCGACTCGACCACTGCATTCCAGGTCCACGTTCTCGAGCTCCGGTTCGGGAGCGAGCAGCTTTGTGCGACGTGCGACCTTCAGCCTTAGCCATGGATTTAGCCAACGCGTCCGCGTGGCGTTTTGTCACTACCGCCGACATTCGACGGCAGTGGGAGCAGGAGTCAGGGAATTCCAGCGCTTTTCTCGCGTGCAGAATCCCTAGGCAGACAGGACAGGCCTCGTGTGTGTCCGTCGCCGAGAGGGAGTAGCCGCATCCGCCGGGGTAGGGGCGCGAGCGAGGGCTCGTCGTCCTGTTGGTTTTCTTCTTCTTTGTCCTCCGTTTTCCCTTCTCGGGAGCCATGTCCCGAGACGAGAAGCGTAGAAGTTGTTCCTAGTTTCCTTTTGTTCTAAGCCGTCCTCTCCGTGGTCTTGCTTTTGTTGGTTAGCCTGCTAATGGTTAGCAGGGGGTTGTGACGCAGTTAGCGCCGTTGAGCGAAGCAGCTACGGAAAGAGAAGAAAACTTTGAGGTAAATAGAAAAACACTGGACTAGCTTTCGCCAGCCCAGCAGTATGCAGGAAAATTTCTCTGTACGCTCAGTGTAGGGAGCAAGCTCACCTCAATCGAGCGATGCGACAACAGAGAAGTCCCACGAAGTTCAGGTGTTAATCGAGGTGAAGGGCAAAAAAGAGAAAGATGGATGGGCGTCGGCGGCTTAAATACCCAGAGGTTGGGGCCTCTGGCGCAACGCTGACGCCCCTGCCGTAAAGGCGTGAATGTATTCTTTCAGGTAATCGCGCGGGGGCACAATTCCCATAGCTTATCTTGCACCGAGAGAACATGACTGAAAGGGAACATACTTTTTTCTCCTACTATATGCTCAAAAATCAGAATAACAAATATTTATAATGTAAAAAAATAAATTATTCACATAAATAATTCAATAAATTTTTAGATTTGGGAATTCGTGATGGGCTTGTTTTTAACTACTTAATGACGTTTTCATATTGACCTAACAATTCAATATTAGTCAATAAATATTGATCTATGAATCACTGTTCACTCACTGCTCAGTCCTATCTGCTAGTACATTTTTCTGTCTGTGAGAAAAGTAGTATTTCCATCAGGACTAGGTTTTTTGGCAAAATCTGTTCTTTTAAGTACAGTGTTGGACTTTTTGTCAAATGCAGGAAATGTTGCTGATTCTTTAAATATTATTAATAATAATTTAATTTAAAAAAAATTCACTGTTACCCTATCTGGTTGTCAGTACCATTTCATATACAGTAGTATATTTTCTCTTTAGTTTCTAACATGGGGACAATAAAGTGCACGTTAGAGTGTGTTGATTTCCCTTACCTGTCATGACTATTTCATTACTCTCTTTGGTAGTTTGAATTTTAATAGCCATCCCCATTGTGCTCTGCTTATCTGAGCCCCTGAGCGTAACCAGAGACTGACACCCAGATGGGAGACAGCAGATAGACTATTGTCACTCTCCTTTTCAGACTTTTGGCCCTGGATGTTCTCTCTTTTCACTCCCAGGAGGAAAGAGTTTTTGGTGTATGTCTGTGTGTGCATGATAGTTGCGTGTGGGTATTTAGAAATCTTGGTGATTGTGTATACTTCCTTTTAGACATTGTTGGTCACAGCCCTAAAGCCAGAAATTACCAGAGTTTTGGGATGTCATTTATAATTTATAACTTTATAACACTGACAAAACATTTAAAATCCTCACCTTTTTGCATTAATGTCACACTATTTGTAAATGCTAGCCTTGTCAAATGCCGTTGCTTATTAGTCCTTATGAGGTAACTAAGAATTTAAAACAATTAGTACTTAATGTGTTGGAAAATGGAAAAAGTCACAATTATTACCAAAGATATAGCTTAATCACACAGATGGATATATGAATTTAAAAAATGAGCAGTCATATAAGAATGAAAAAAAAGAGTGTTGCTTGGATAGATTTACTGAATAAATGGTTGACCAGACTGGAATTACAGGATGAAGTTACTGACCCTATTACACCTTCCCCTTATCACTTAGCAGTTCTGTCTAACAAACCCTGACTATCTCTTTTCTTTTCTTTGCCACCCATAAGCACACCTCAGCTGCCCTCTCAGACAGTAAACAGATGTCTCATTAAACTTGTGTCCACATCAAGGGTGGTGGGGCCAGCTAACTTTACTGTGTTTGAGGCTCAGATTGTGTATCAAATACGCACATGACTAATAAATTCAGTAAAAGACTCCAGTTTGTTACCTTTTTCATTGCTGATGATTACAAATTATTATTCAGATAATCACATTTGCCTGCACTCAAGTGTATCACAGTCCCAAATAGTCTCACAAATGCAAGGTATAAAGTGGACTACACTACAGTATTTACATAATTTCTACACAGCTGACGGTAATAAATTTTGAAAAGGACCATATGGACTGAAGCCTTCATCCCACATGAGTCACTATCAGATTGTATCTGTTTTTCCACTCCATGCTGCTCGCTGTGTTCCAGAAAAGATTTTCCAAGGACTGTTAATTTCACCTTTAGGCATTCAAATCCCATGGCATAAGCAATTCACTGTACAACAAACACGTGTTCAGTCTTGCAGTCACATCGCTTGTTTCTTGCTTGACATTATACATTTTATTCCATTTTAAAACTAGCTGTAAACAGTAACACAACAGATTAAATTACATTTTAAAATGAATATGAGATGTACAGTGTTATCTTCAGTTAGTAACAGTAGAATTGTTCTTCTAATGCTCATGCTGTATTGTTCAAAAGATGAATGCTTTGTAAATTAGTTTACTTTGCACAGGGGCTGGTGTACTGTATATGTATTGATTATACATGTGCGTCTAACAGAGATTCTTCTAAGATGGATTGCTTCCCACAGACTCACTCTCTCTCTCTCTCTCTCTCTCTCTCTCTCTCTCTCTCTCTCTCTCTCTCTCTCTCTCCACAGAACACACAGTTCAGATTTATTTTCTGCATTACAACTTGTATTTAATTTTGGCTTTTGAAAGTCTGAATCATTCTTATCTGTGTTTTTTATTACACAAACAGTAGCATATAAAAGTATTGTTTCATGTGGAAAGAAGCAGCTGTCTCTTGTGCTCAGATGCACTTTTGTCACTCACTTTCCACAGCTAAACTAAACAAGTCAAAGAAAGTTAAGTCAGGATCTCTGGATGGTTTCTTTTTGTTGAAAAGTTTCGTCTTTCATCCAAAAAAACATCAGTCCGAGGAGTCTAAGACTGTTTGTTTCAGCTCCTTTGAATGGTGAAGTCTTTTGGTTGAAAGACGAAACGTTTCAACAAAAATAACCCATCCAGAGGACCTAATTTAACTTTGTTGGATTTTTCTACCTGGATTCCTGAGCATGAATCAGGATTAAAAAAGGGGGGAAAAAAGGGGCAGATATACTGTAATAAGATGTTTTTTTCTTCTTTCAGCTACCTTTCATTTTTTATATTTTGTATGTTATCGTTTATGGGATTGTTTTGTATTGTATTTTTAAAATGAACACATTTTATGAATAAATAAACTAAGCAAGATTTTATCACATTTTAAACTTGCCTTAGGTTAGCATTGGAAGATGAAGCCACAAAAGATGAGTGCTTTCCTAGTGGCAGGCTGCAGTACAATATTTATGTTCCACCCACCCATGTGAGTGAATGAGATTTTGCCTTACTGAAACATAACTATACACCACATAATTATTTTATGGCCTTGATTTTATTGATTAGTGTATTTTTTTTACCTTACTGCTATATGCATTTAAAAATATGTTTAGTTTTAGTTAGTTATTTGAAGACTGTGTGTGTGTAGGCAGGATATTTGGTAGTCGCAGGTCCTAAGTGCACAGACAGTTTGCCTTCAGTTTTGAACAACGAGAAAACGTAGACCCTTTGTCCATCTTTATTGTTAATTCCTTTGACTCATAATCATTGGTAAAATCTTGTAAATGTTTATGTCATCCTTATTCTAAAATGCGCTTTTGATTTGTGCTGTGTTTTTGTTAGGTGAGATTTATTTCTACATTGCATATTTTTCTTTTCTTTTATCTTCTGCTGTTTGATGAATGTAACTTTTTCTTGTTGCTGTAGCACACTGCCTTTCCCTCAAAGGACTAGTTATCTTAAAAAAAAAAAAAAATACAGTACCACAGAATGTGGTATGGTAGCATACAGTGTTGCCACACACATGCTTGTAGTACACTCGTGATATGACATTGTGTCAGAGATTACACTGTGTCACTTTCCAGTCCATTAACTTTTAGAAGGCTGTCCTTAGGGGAATGAGTGAGAGATACATGTGTGTGTTTTTTCTTGTGTCTGTATGACCTGGTGACTCATCATAAAATAAGAGAATTTTCTCAGCTGTTTGTTTGCATACAGTACGGTATGTCGGCTTGCATGTTTGACCTGTGAGTGTGGCTGCTCAGTGGTCTGTGCCTCACAGTACAAAACTGCATGTGAGTCGCTACACTGAAGACATGCCACATCTGTTAATCTCAGAGAGAAATTGCCGCCTGCTATAGCCTTTTGTGCTTTGAATCATGACTGGTTATGGAGCAGAGGTTGCACTTGACTTTTTCCATGCCCTTTTAAATGTCACATGGGTTCTCAAAAAAAAAAAGAAAAAAAAAAAAGAAAGAAAGAAAATAAAAATAAAAGAGTGCTTGTTGTTACATAAACTTCACTTTTTTATTCCTTTTTTATTTATCTTTTTGTTGTTGTTGTTAAACATGCAGAGTCACTTACCGTATTTATTTCTGAAACTGTTCCATTACAATAACATTTATCCAGTAGGTTATTATGCATTTTTCAGTTGTTTATTAAAGAAAATATGACAATGACTGTACTTTCACATTGTAAAATCAAAAAAGGCATTCAATACAAGATCAACTGGATTTTATTTGTTTCCAGTTGATCTTGTATTGAACGCCTTTTTTGATTTGATCATGTCCTGGACGACTGAGAATCTTCACCAGCATTTCACATTGTATTTAAACAGTAGTGGAAATTCATAAATTCAAGTGATTGTTGTACCAAAACTAACATCTATAGAGCAAATGTTTACAGAATAGCACAACTGTAAATAATAAATAAATAAAACAAAATTGCCTCAAACTTTGCCTGTTTGAGCATGATGGCTCTGGTCTTGCTAACAGATGACAAAACCTCCTCAGTGTAATCAAAGACTATCCTCATTATTAATAAAACAGATTTACACTAAAATGCAAAGTTGGTCTACAGCTCAGCAGATTATTGAGGTTGATCATGCCACAGTGAGAAATGGTTTTGTGATTAAAAAAAGTTTAAGAAAAGAAGGAAAAAAAATAGTCAATGACAGAAAATGTTCTGTTAACATGCACCATGGTCCTTGCACACTGAGAATCAAAGAAAGTCCAAGACAAAACCCCACAGACCTTGACATATAGAGGCCACATACTGTAGTAACACAATTTGTCCATCAATTTTTCATTTCATAACAGCATGGTAAATTGATGTGCTTCAGCCATCTATATGAATCTGGTAATCTATAGATCTTGTTTTACTCTGTGTTTTTTGTCCATGATTTATTTATTTGTGCTCCACGAGTCACCCATTGTCCTTCTTTCTTCCTTCTTTACACTCTCCTGTCTTCTTTGATCATAAAAGCAGAGAATACAAGTGAGGAATATTTATTTTTAGCAGAAGACAAAAAAAAAATCTGTTTTGTCTTGTTTTTAATTATGAGCATTGTAGAACAACAAAAAACATTGTCAACTAGTGTCTGTTACCGCAACACATTCAAGACTTAAAACAGCTGGAATTTTGAGAGAAAGAAATAAACAAATCAAGAGACGAATGTCTCCTGCATCACAGCAACAACTCTTGTACAAGGACACTTAGAGGTCATTGCATCCTTACAATGTACAAATTTGTTATCTCTTATTTCTTTGGCAGAGGTATGCTTCACACACAAATATATACAACTATTGCACCAAAAACATGCAAAACAAGCACTTACTTGCATATTCACACATTTTCCAAGGTTCAGAGTGGGTATTTCTGTTCAGTGAGTGGGATGCATAGTGTTTCCATGGAGATCTATTTTTAGCTACTGGCTAAAAAAAGGGCAACTGTTAAAATATGCCGTCATATTACTGCTGATGGAAAAAGGATCCCATTTTGCTTCATGCAAACATGAAAGAACACCTTTATTTTGACATTTCTGTTTGAAAACAGAATATTCAAATCAAAGCAAATTTTACAGGAAATAAGAGACAGCTGAGGGTTAAAGCTTGTGTGTAGTTTCTGGTCACACAAATTCCATGTTTTTTACAAGTTTATAAAGGTCTTCCAGGTCCCTCTGAAGCCCTAAGTTTTGTGACTTTGTCACTTGTGTGAATCAGCTAACTGCATCACTTTAAACCTGACCCAACAGTTTAAAGAATACAACCCCATGAGCATCAACAGGAAATCCGTTAGGACCTTAACTTCAATAAAGAAATATTAAAACACATAAATGTTTTTCTCCAGATTGAACATTGAAAAGAGAGGTAGAATTTTGTATATGTATATTTCTATATATTTAGTATACTAAAACATGTTAAGTCTTCTGTCACTACCTGCCTCATTTTAAACCACAGTCAGAGCAGTAAGGTTTGGTGTGTAATAATGTATTTATATAACTGAGTAGCACTGCAATCAGCAGTTGAGGATAAAATAGTTTGCAGTAACATTTTCTAGGAAGCACTCAGTATTTAATGATTAGATACTGATTGCAACATATTTCCCTTCCCAAGGGCAACACAGAATGTATTGCATTATGCTGGATTTGTATTTAAAGTGATTGCTATATATATNGACAACTCCAAGCCATTGGTTCAGATACGTGGATGATACCTGTGTCAAAATCCAAGCCAGGGAGGTGGAAGCGTTCACCAGACACATTAACTCTGTTGATAACAACATCAAGTTCACCAGAGAGGATGCTAACGACAATAAGCTGCCTTTTTTGGACTGTTTGGTGCATATGGAGGGAGATGACAGTCTCAATATTGAAGTTTACAGAAAACCAACCCACACAGACCAATATCTCCTGTTCGACTCTCACCATCCACTGGAGCACAAACTTTCTGTCATCAGAACTTTACAGCATCGGGCAGAACACATCCCCACAAGGACAGAAGGGAAGGAAAAGGAACAGAAACACATCAAAACATCTCTGCAAACATGTGGATATCCCAACTGGGCGTTTGTCAAGTCAGCAAGGAAATCTGTTAAACACAATAATGAACAGAAAAAGTCTAACAGACGGAAAAACATTGTCATTCCTTATGTTGCTGGAGTCTCAGAGAATTTCAGAAGGATTTTTAACAAACACAACATCCCAGTACACTTCAAACCCAGCCGGACTCTCAGACAGAGGCTGGTGCATCCGAAGGACAGAACCCCCACACACAAACAGAGTGGGGTGGTGTATGCAGTCCAGTGCAGCGAAGTCTGCTCAGACCGTTACATCGGAGAAACGAAACAACCTATCCACAAAAGGATGTCTCAACATAGGAGAGCAACCTCCTCTGGACAAAATTCAGCCGTTCACCTCCACCTCACGGACAAGGGACACTCCTTTGAGGACCAGAATGTTCAAATTTTGGACCGAGAACACAGATGGTTTGAAAGGGGTGTAAAGGAAGCTGTGTATGTTAAGAGAGAAAAACCTTCTCTTAACAGAGGAGGAGGTCTGAGATTTCAACTGTCTAAGACTTATAACTCAGTTTTGGATTTGATTCCGAAACGTTTTACACCAGATGGGAGCAGGGATGCTTTGTCTGTAAATTAGACTAACAAAGTTCTCTGAGCAGCCTCTTTTGTTGTTTGGGAGGTGTTGTTTGTCAATTTACATACAGTTTTGTGTCTTCTAAAGGAGACCTCAAGGGAACCTCCTACTGTTAGGTGTGATCTTTCAATTTACATGTATGTGTTACAAACCCCCTTTTGTTTAAGCTGGGATGTGTCGTTTTGTCAATTTAAATAGAATGGGCATTTTAGTTAATTTGTGGTGTTATCTCAGTTTCCAATTTCATATGTTGGTGCGTGACTTGTAAGCCTGTATAAAACTTCTCGTTCTCACAGCTTCCATTCAGAATTGAAAAAGACTTCTGGACAGAAGTCGAAACGTTTTCTGCAACAAATAAAGTCCAGTTGATCCTGTATTGAACGCCTTTTTTGATTGTCCCTGTGCACACACACAAACAAAGCACAAGTAGGTGGTCACGAATCAAGCGAGTGCATTCACGTGCTCAAACTCAGTCATGTTTCTTTGTGATATAAGGCAGATTGCAGTGGAGATCAATGGGAGACCACGTGAGGTATTTTCACAGAGACAGTTAAAAGATAATGGTAATGAGGCTATTTATAGACTGATCTATATGTAACCAGTTTAAAGTAGGAGCGGGGAATCTTTTTTTTTCAGTGTGCTGTCTGTTATCATTTTTCTGTTTTTGATGTCCTTTTTTATATTTATCTTTTATTTCTGGTTTTATGAACCACCAATTATTTTCTGCATGTGAACAAATCCTCTCACCTGTCACATGCATGAGAATTCACATGTGAAGCACTGGCAGCAGCAGTGTTATCAGGTGCAATCCAGGGCCAATCCTGGGAGACCCAGTGACGCACATCGCATGACATAATGCAGCGATAATGTGTGTCGTTGTGAGGGAGACAGAGAGAGCAACTGTGAATATACGCTGCAGCTTTGTGTGCACCCAGCAACTAGTTAATGATTCAGCACTGAAAAGCAATATTAAAAAAGATATGCAAGTCAGGAGCAGAGATTTGCATTCATGCAACAGAATTTCATGTGACCACTGTAGATTTGCGCTGGTTTGGTACAATGATAGTTTACAGCCCACAACAGTTTCTGACACTTCTCTGATGCATATTCCTTGTGGAACTGTAATGAAATAGGCTTTTTTAGTAAAATCATCCATCCATCCATTTACACTAATGATATTTTTAGTGCTAAGTACTACTGTTTCAGACGAGATGCTAGACTACAATAAACCACAGGGGAGTCATTTAAATGAAGATGTGACCTGATCACCTGTAATAATCTATTCAAATAATACTCCACAGACTTGATTTCACTCTTTAATTTTCATTTTAGCTATTGTTAGTTAATTTATTCAGAAGAAAATGCAAACATCTTTATATATTACTTTATATATTTGTTGTTAACAAAACAAATTAAAAATGCAATACTAAGAGAAATATCAAAAGTTGGAGAATTAGCTGAATGATTTATTTAGTCATATTTATTGTTGGTGCTTTTCTTTCGGCTGCTTCTTTTTGCATGGATCAACACAGCAAGCCAACTGTCATGAACGATTTAGCAATTGTTTGTGTGTTGCTCTTCCTGGCGGAACCTGGGTTTAAACTCACAACTCCAGGATTACAAGACCACTGCACTGACCACCATGCTTCTGCAGCCCCCCTTTTGATTTTTATACAGATACAGTCATTAGAGTCTGTAACCAAATTAGTCAATAAATGCAAATTAGAAAAATATGAGATTGATATCATATTTTTTGGACTATAAGGCGCACCGGATTATAAGGTGCAATATTAATGATCAGGTCTGTTTTCATACATAAGGCACACTGGATTATAAGGTGCATTAAGCAAAACAAAAGTCAGATAAGTCAAACTTTATTCAAATCATTCATAATAACTCAACATTGTTCAGTTGTACCACATAAAATCGGTTTGAGGTCAGTTAGCACAACCAGAATTAATACATTAGGCACACTGGATTATAAGGTTCACTGTCAATTTTTGAGAAAATTAAAGGATTTTGTGTGCCTTTTAGTCTGACAAATATAGTACTCAACATTAGTATATATCTCTTTAGTCAAACTATTTAAACAGAGTTCAGCTTGGTAAGCTGCAGGAAAGCACCAGTGGTTGTTTGTTATTTATTACTCCAGCTGGGATCATCTTGGCTGACAGACACTGGTTGTTATTCAATGTAAAAAAAAAACATTATTTTTCTTTGGTTCAACCAAAACAAATGTTCTGTTTTTACACTACTGTATTTCAATCAGCCAGCAAAATTTGGTGCTTACTTGAAATATTAATATCAAACTCCTGTTTGCTTTGTCTCTCTGCACCCCAACACACTTAACCACGATTGCCTATTACTTCGACAAAAAGGAATTAAAAGGTGATTAAAAAAATAATTCAAACCTAAAATGTATTTAAAATATGTAACCTTGGCTGACATATTAGTCAGAATGAACCCAGGATGCAGAGCAAAACAAGTTAAAATATTTATTATTACTGTAATTGATATTTGTGTAAAACTTAGTCCTCTAAAACATAATCTAGCAATCCCAGTAACTAAATAACATAAACTTCCTAATCTAACTTTATGTATATATATATATATTTTTTTTTTTTTTTGACCTGGTATAAAAAAATATTTCACTGGACTGCATTCTAAAAGTAAAATTAGCCTCAAGCCATCATGAACATATTCACACACAAAAAAATCTAGAGATATTTATGAATAGTATTTCACAATGTATGTAGAGGTGTATAAGGTCAAAGTAGAAGCAATTATATAAGAAATGCACATCTGTGACCCACCATGTCTCTTGTCTGGTCATTAGAGGTACTTTGTGTGTGCGTGAAATAAGACAGTCTAAAAAAGTAAATCACATTTCTTCCAATCAAATGAAAATAAAAGCACATTGCTATAAGTAACTGGGATGTTAAACACTAAAACCTGCATGTTTTACTTGTGATTATGGTTCATGTGAAATCCTGTGGGATCATGCACTGTGCTATCAGAAATGACTTTTTTCTACCTTTTTGTTTGTTGTTCTTTCAGGACTTGCAGGTGTCCAAACAGATCTAGACAAGAGAAAAGAAATATTTGGTCAAAACCTGATACCTCCAAAAAAGCCAAAAACCTTTATTCAGCTTGTTTGGGAGGCCCTACAAGATGTTACCCTCATCATCCTGGAGCTTGCTGCCCTAATCTCACTGGGACTTTCCTTCTACCGGCCTCCTGGGGAAAGCAGTGGAGCATGTGAGTGTAACACACTACCAGTGACTCAACTACAGCCACAGTTGTGCATACACCTTTTTAAATTGGTTGGACAGGTCTCACTTTGTTTTTGACCTGCCCTAAAAGGTCAAGTGACTCATGAAGCGCAGAGCCAATTTTTGTGTGTGAGTATGTGTGTATTTTGGCACAATATGACTGCATTAATTGTGCATAAGAAAGGTACCAGAAAGGTTAATGAAGTGTTGAGTGGAGAAATAACCTTGAGCTATACCAAGCTCCCTATGCATCAGCTTTGTGAGCCGTAAAACAGGAAATGATGGCAGAGATAGTCAAGAGTTGCTGAGTCAGCGACATTAGTCACAGCTTCTAACGTTATCACAGTAATGGGATTCATTTTTCCTACCAACAAGTTCAATCATCATTTAAAGGGGTTTAAAAAAACTCTAATGAAGGTGACACTACCAAAGAGGAACAGATTATCACTACTGTCTCTTAGTGCTGTGTTTAAAGAGCTATTTCAGATTTCAGAATGCAGGTTCAAAATGCAGGTTTAGAGCCCCTTAACACTGACTTCAGTTTTCAGGCTTGTCAATAATTTACATCAGTGGTGTACAGTATGGTGTACTGTATATATGAATGTTTCTGTAAACTGAATTGAACTGAAACTGAATTGGTGTCCAATCATATTTCTCAAGGGCCACTATCCTGCATGTTTAAGTTGTTTCCTTGCTATTCAGATTGTCTTTAAGTTCTAACAAACATACAGGGGGTCCCTGACTTACGAGCGCTCTAACATACGAGGTTCCGGACTTACGAACATGCATATCATAAAAAAGAAAAAAA
>JBBPBX010051109.1:3310-24705 GCA_038048925.1 Garcialebias charrua | reverse complement strand
TTTCAGTCTGGTTTTCGAGCTCGTCACAGTACTGAATCTGCACTGCTCAAAGTGCAGAATGACATTCTTCTGTCTCTGGATGCAAAAAACCCTGCTCTGCTGGTGATGTTAGACCTCTCAGCAGCTTTTGACACCGTCGACCATCAGGTACTAATCAACCGCTTGTCTCAGCAGGTTGGCCTCCAGGGAGCTGTGCTTGAGTGGTTCAGATCTTACCTGACTGGGAGAACTTTTTCTGTCATGATAGGTGATCTGTCCTCCTCTTCATCAACCCCTCTGACCTCTGGCGTACCACAGGGATCTATTCTAGGGCCAGTCCTCTTCTCTCTTTACATGCTGCCATTAGGATCAATCATTGCACGTCATAACCTGTCTTTTCACATGTATGCAGACGATTTACAAATCTATCTGCCAGTCACTCCCAACCCCTCACTCAGTTCAAACACTCTTGTCAACTGCTTAAATGACATTAAGCACTGGCTCTCTCAAAACTTCCTCCACCTAAACACAGATAAAACTGAATGCATTTTATTTGGTGCACCTGATGACACCAGCAACATCCTTCCCAGTCCCAGTGTTGGTTTTCCCCTCCCCCACTTCAACCCGGTGGTCAGAAATCTTGGAGTGCAGCTTGACTCCAACTTAAAGCTTGATAAACAGATCAGTTCTGTTGTCAAGACCAGCTTTTTCCAGCTCCGTCTGCTCTCTAAAGTCAAGTCATTTCTCAGCCGTGGTGATCTGGAGAAGGCCATCCATGCCTTTGTGACCTCCAGACTTGATTATTGTAATGCTTTGTATGTTGGTATTAATCAATCCTCCATCTCCCGTTTACAGCTTGTACAGAACTCTGCCGCGCGCTTTTTGACCAACACACGAAAATATGAACACATCACTCCTGTCCTGTCCTCTCTACACTGGCTCCCGGTTCAGTTCAGGATACAGTTCAAGCTGCTGCTGTTTGTTTTCAAAGCTCTGAATGGACTTGCACCTCTCTACATCTCAGAACTTTTGGAAGTCCATCAGCCCGGCAGAGCTTTACGATCTGCCAGTCAACACCTGCTGGAGGTGCCTCGCTCAAGGTACAAACAATGGGGAGACCGGTCATTTTCTGTTGCCGGCCCAAAAGCCTGGAACAGCCTCCCCCTTGAGCTGCGTGCCACCTCTGATCTGACTCTGTTCAAAACCAGACTGAAGACCCACTTGTTCAAAAAAGCTTTCAGTGTGTAACTTTTATTACTTTTGGTATTTTAGTATGTAGCATTTTTATTTCCATTGCCTTCTTTTATTGCTGTTGTTTCTTATTCTATTTTCATTGATTTATTGTTCCAGTTTATTCATCTTTTTATCCTGTTAAGCACCTTGGTCAATGCAAGGCATTGTAGGAAGGTGCTATACAAATAAAGTTTATTATTATTATTATTATTATTATTGATTGACATGTCACCAAAAAAAATAAAAATAAATAGGGCTGGCAGCCCAGTGGCAGTAGTGTTCTGTGTTTTTTATGAAGTTAATAAAAAGTTATTTTTTTTTTTTTTTAAACCGAGCGCTGGTCCTGCAGCCCACAAATCAGTTCGACCCACCAGGAAATCTCCAGACCCTCCCGCAGCCACGCTGGGCCTGATTTTAATTCTCTCGTGACAAATTCCTTCATTTTTCATAATTTCTAGTCATGGCGTCAACGGACGAGGAGGAAGAGATCACTTGCCTCTTGGCAAAAACAAAAACAAAAGAAAAGGCCATTAAACCCGACCAGGGATGAAGAAGGGGAATTAATACATTGGTGTTGTATACAAAACAGTCCGTTGTTGGCAGTTTATTCAGGGTTTCAGCGCGGTCTTAAAAAGACTAAAAAAGTCAAAAATTTAAAAATCTCGATTTTAGGCCTTAAAAAAAGTCTTAAATTTCCTGAATTATTGTGTTGAAGTCTTAATTTTTTTAAGAGGTCTTAATTTCGTGCGCGTCGTA
This sequence comes from Garcialebias charrua, assembly GCA_038048925.1. NCBI lineage: Eukaryota > Metazoa > Chordata > Actinopteri > Cyprinodontiformes > Rivulidae > Garcialebias > Garcialebias charrua. The sequence continues at coordinate 22,737 of JBBPBX010051109.1, read as the reverse complement.
ATCCTGCCTCAAGCGCTCAAAAAAAAAAGCTTCCTACGTGACAAACATGTGACGTATTGCAGCCAATCAGTTTTCGTGAGAGTCCAAGGCGACGACATCAATAACAACAGCAGAAGAAGACGGCGTGCTGTTGCTAACATGGGGAAATGCGAATTTAACAACACTTGGCTTGAGAGGGACGAGTTTAAGGTTTGGTTAAAGCCGTCGCCAAACAGCGACTTTGAGGCCTACTGCTGCTTATGTAAAAGAAACGTTAAACTCGGAACGTTAGCATGTTAGCACGTTAGCGCTGTGAAAGGCTTGAGACAGACGACCGCTATTAGCCAGTTCTGCTGCTCCAGCACTAGCACTGGTTCATCTACTCTGCCTCGGAGAGACAACGGCTCAGCAGCTCCTGTTAGCAAACTTCGTGTTGTCTTCGGGTCAGAGGCTACATTACGAGCGGAGGTTCTCTGGATTCTCCACGTGATAACTAAACATCACTCATACAACGCAAATGAAGACATTGGAGACTTGTTTCAAACTAATGTTTCCAGACTCGGACATCGCCAAATCATTTAAGTGTGGAAAAGATAAAACTGCATACATTACCCGCTTTGGACTAGCAGACTTTATAAAAAGAGAACTAATTTCCAAAGTGACTGGACCGTTTGTGCTCATGTTCGATGAAAGCCTGAATCAAACCACCAAAACCAAGCAGCTGGACCTACACCTTCGTTTTTGGGAGGAGGGACAGGTACAGTCCAGATACCTGGGATCCCAGTTCATGGGGCATTCAACAGCTAATAACTTAATGAAGCATGTAAAAGTAAGTAAACGTTTTATTTTAACAAACATGTTTATATGACAGCTTTAGTTTTCAGATGCAAATTTGATCAACCTGTTTAGGCTATATATTTCTGTAAATGTGTTTTATAAGTATATTACCCGGTAGTACTAACTTATAAATGTGTGTGTTGACATAAGTTGTTGTTTGAGGACTCAGTATTGATTTTGTTTGAATTTTTTATAATTCATGGTAATTTCATTTTCTTTTGTTAGTCTACTCAGACGCTTCATTAAGAGAGAGGTCCTCCAAGATATCTCCACACTGCAGCTCATCAAACTGGATGTAGCTGAAAAGAAGAACTGGCTCCAACCAAAGACATTGACATCAGGTTGGGTGCAGAATCCGTCATAAAGGTTAGTGTGATAATTTAGAAATATATGCCTATGGAGGAGATTCTTGCTAAGGGAGAGGAGCTCAGATTTATGTAGTCCACATACAAGCATCTTCAACCTCATGGCTAGATGTTTTTGTTCTCCATTATCAACAACACTGCATGTAAAATGTGTTTGTTTCGTTTTTTGAATAAAGTTACTTTTCAAGTAATTTAGTAATTATACATTTCTTCTGTACATTTCTGTCGTGTATATATGTTGTGAATAGGTCTGAAATTTGATTCATACTGGTCTTAAAAAAGTCTTTAAAAGTCTTAAATTTGAGTTGTTGAAACCTGCAGAAACCCTGTTATTGTGCAACAGAGTACGCGGTTGTAAAAATTTCTTTGTGTGGACATGCCTTTTGGGCAACCGCATCGAGTCTAATCCGGTACGTGCGGACCTCTGCATACTGAAGTATGCTAGAGTCTATGGGAGCCTTTATATTCGCTTATATTGGGACAATTATCATAGATACCGGAGAGCCTGTGATCAGAAGGTTGTAAAAGAGTAAGACTTGTTTTTAATGATTTTAATTATGTCCCCTGCCTCTGTGACCTCTATGACCCCAGAAAGGAAGAAGCGGGTAAAAGATAATTTATGAATGGATTTAAATAAGTTATTATAATTTTTTAAAAAATTTAATGACCTTTTTCATACAAACTGTCCTCAGATGTCTTCAGCTTGTCTGAACATTTTCCAAGTCAAGAAAGAGTTTTAATAAACAGAAAAGGCAGTTTATGAAAAGCTTTACGTTTCCAGACCTGCTTCCACATTCAGTTTTCTATTAAGTTTAAATCAAAATCGTTAAAAATATCTGACACATCCTGTAGAGCTAGGTTCAGTACATCCGGTCTTGAATTTAAGGTTTTATCCGTTTTTGTCAGGATTTACTCAGAGCAAGATTAAAACCCAGTGGTGCAGACAGACATTCTCAGAGGTCAGGAAGTTATAAAAATAATCACTTTAATAATAATAAACAAATAGATGTCGTGGTAGCAAAAAACACTTACCGGTACATGAACCAGAGACCAGAGAACACAAGGGATGCCAGACGATGCGGCTGCAATGACTGAGACACAGAACTGGGCTTTTATACTCGCAGACAAGACGAGACAAAATCAAACACCTGGGGACAATTAACTAAATGGTAAATGGAGCTTATTTATATAGCACTTTCCAGTCCCCTGTGAGAAGCCCCAAAGCATTTTACAATACCAGCCATCCACCCATTCATTCATGCCTGGTACCCACTGCCCCGTTGTCGGGCGGCTGAAGCGGCCGGTTTACATTCAAAGTCTATGAGGAGACGCGTGGAGTCACGGCGAGCCGGGAAGCGGCGCGATTCAAGTGATCGAAGCGGCGCGGGGGCAGCCTGCACACGCACGCGCGCGTCGGCGTCGAACTGCCAACGCCATAAAATTCGATCTCTGGTGGCTCGACGCGTCCAGAAAACAGTCGGGAGAGCCTCTGCTATCTGATTACACAACCACAACGGGACTTTTTTTGGACTTTTTAAACTCACCGGATCGAGCCTCCATGAATTGGAACCAAACTCCGGTAATAAACGTGGCATTTTTACAGTTGCTGCTGACAGGCTGCTGTTCTCTCCAGTGTAGATCACCCCAAACATAAAAAAAAAAACGTTTTAATCTCATCAAAGACCTTCGGAGGTGCAGTTAACACAACAACTGAACCCGGAAAACGAGCTTCTGACCCCTCCCACTGCCACCCCCTAGTGCGCGTCATCAGACGGTCTTCAGTGGCCAGTGGGACCGTGACCAGCGGCCAAAAGGGGGCGGCAGGCGCGTTTCGAGTTGTGCAATGGGGACCAGGCATAGTGTTTAGATGGTTACTGTTGCACCGAGGGACTGAGAGAAACGCAATTTCGTCCTGTGTATGTCCTGTACATATTGCAGTTCTGACAATAAATTTGACTTTGACTTTGACATTGACAAGGGTCTGGTTTTAACCAGGCTACAGTAGGGCCTGATGACATACCAGTGGAGGTTTGGAAACGTCTTGGAGAGATGGCAGTGAGGTTTTTGACTCAAATATTTAATGGAATATTTGAGGGTGAGAAAATACCTGAAGAATGGAGAAGAAGTGATCTGGTGCCCAGTTTTAAGAACAAGGGTGATGTACAGAGTTGTAGCAACCACAGGGGAATTAAATTGATGAGCCACACAATGAAGATTTGTGAGAGAGTTGTGGAAGCAAGATTTAGACAAGAGGTGACTATCTGTGAGCAGCAGTATGGTTTCATGCCAAGAAAGAGCACCACAGATGCCATTTTTGCTTTGAGGATGTTGATAGAGAAGTACAGAGAGGGTCAGAAAGAACTCCATTGTGTGTTTGTGGATTTAGAAAAAGCATATGACAGGGTGCCAAGAGAGGAGGTGTGGTATTGCATGAGGAAATCTGGAGTGGCAGAAAAGTATGTTAGACTGGTACAGGACATGTATGAGGACAGCAGGACAGTGGTGAGATGTGCTGTAGGAGTGACAGATAGCTTCAAGGTGGAGGTGGGATTGCATCAAGGATCGGCTCTGAGCCCCTTCTTGTTTGCTCTGGTGATGGACCGACTAACAGATGAGGTCAGGCAGGAATCCCCATGGACTATGATGTTTGCAGATGACATTGTGATCTGTGGTGAGAACAGGGAACAGGTGGAAGAGAACTTGGAGAGGTGGAGGTATTCACTTGAAAGAAGAGGAATGAAAGTCAGCCGTAGTAAGACAGAGTACATGTGTGTGAATGAGAGGGAGGCTGGTGGAACAGTGAGGCTACAAGGAGCAGAGGTCACAAAGGTGCAGGACTTCAAGTACTTGGGGTCCACTGTCCAGGAAAATGGGGAATGTGGTAAAGAGGTGAAGAAGAGAGTCCAGGCAGGATGGAGTGGATGGAGAAAAGTTTCAGGAGTGATTTGTGACAAAAAGGTGTCAGCAAAGGTCAAAGGAAAAGTTTACAAGACAGTGGTGAGACCAGCTATGTTGTATGGTCTGGAGACAGTGGCATTGACAAAAAGACAGGAGAAAGAACTGGAAGTAGCAGAAATGAAGATGCTGAGGTTCTCCTTAGGAGTGACAAGGATGGATAAGATCAGGAATGAGATCATCAGAGGTACAGCACATGTTGAACAACTGGGAGATAAAGTTAGGGAGGCCAGACTGAGATGGTTTGGACATGTCCAGAGGAGGGACAGTGGGTATATTGGTAGAAGGATGTTAGAAATGCAGCTGCCAGGAAAAAGACACAGAGGAAGGCCAAAGAGGAGATATATGGATGCAGTTAGAGAGGACATGAAGGTAGTTGGAGTGAGGACAGAGGATGCAGAGGACAGAGTGAGGTGGAGGAGGATGACTCGCTGTGGCGACCCCTGAAAAGGGAAAAGCCAGAAGAAGAAGAAGAAGAACCCATTCATAGAATTTCAAAATTTTCAATTTAAAAAACAACATATTTGATGGATGGGTGTAATCTTTTCTAGCGATAATTCTTATAGCTCTTTTTTGTAAAATAAAGACCAGATTTGTGATTGTCTTGCAAGCTTTACCCCAAACTTCAATACAGTAAATCAAATGAGGAAGAATTAATGTATTATATAACAGAAACAGGGCTTTGTCATTAAATAACTCCTTCACTTCATATAGTACTCCAATAGATTTTGATATTTTTGTTCGTAAATAATTAATGTGAGATCTCCATGACAACTTGTCATCAATGATGACACCCAAAAATTTCCCCTTACTGACTTTACCGATCTCAATACCATCTACTTTAAATGAAAGATCACCATTGGTCTTCATATTACTGAATATCATGTAATTTGTTTTTTTCTAAATTTAATGACAGTTTGTTTTGTTGAAACCAATGTTGTATTCTTTCGAATTCTTTCTGTACTACTGTAGTGGACATGACGAGGTCCCCTATGATGCCCTTTGCTGACCCTCTCAGTAAACAGACATTTACTACAATTTATTCCATTAGTTGTAATCTGAGAACATAGTCACTCACAAAGAGACTATTGGCTTCTTCAATTTTATTCTAATGTAATCAAAAGAATAACATTTTGTCATTTTCATGATATGTGCTATTATGCTGTGTTATTCTTTAATGTGAAGCATTACTGTGTTACTTGACCATATAATTTGATTTGATTTGATGTTTATATCATGATGATTCTCTTTTCTGTCCTGTGTTTTCTGCACCTCCCTGTTTTTCTTCTCCTCGTGTTTCTGCTCCTGCGCACACACATCCCAAGTTCCAATCACTCAAGGTGTTTCCACTTGGTCTCATTAGCATCTAGTATTTAATCTGTGTGTTTTCTCTCCCCTGGTATCCCGACATTATCTATCTATCTACCCTTCCACGGTGTTCATGGTCTGTTCTGCTCTTTATTTTTCTAAACTTAAGTTCTTGCTGTCAGCTCTTTTGTTTTTGTTTGTAAAATAAATCATTATTATTATTTTAGTCCTGAGTCCTCCAGCCTCTGCCTACCCTTGGGTTCAACATAAACGCCAGATCATGTCAGACTCTACTTTTCAAGATCTGAGCTATTGTTTTAATTATTTTCTACCCAAAGTGTATACGTCTCTAAAATGGCCGCTCCCCCAAGAGTGAAGCTACATCTACTACTTGTCATGTTTGCACAAAACACATCTAGTTTCTAACCGTAGTTTTGAATGACTACACAAAAGCAGTTTTGTTGTTTTTAGAAGGCACATTTTCTTAAACCCCCAGAAAAACCATTATGCAGTTTAAAGAAAGACAAGTGAAGCAAGCAAACTGCTACATAAGCAAAGAGTTTCATCTTTTTTAATACCAACACGCACAGCTACAGGACACCAGAGCAATTATTTTGCTGACAGGCCAATGTTTGAGTAATTATGTAAAATTATAGCAGCATTGTGTTCAAAAGTCAGTAAATTAATGTATTAAAAATAACATTATACAGGTCAAAACTACTGACTCTTTTGTGCTAAATTGTAAAAAACTGTACAACTACCATTTGGGATGATACCTTCTGTATCATTCTGTATCGATGTTTAATGCGTTCAGTTTTTACAGGAGGCTGGAACTTGTCACATTAACAGTACAGTACTGTAGATGTCAGGGAGGTTTGCCTCTACGATAACCTGCAGAGCCCCAACGGGGTGGATAATAGCAGGAGGAGGTGCAGCAGCCTCCTGTGATGCAGCTGAATAATTCAGGTGACATCCTCACCTCAAAAAAGACTTTGAGCTGATGACTCTGAATTGAAGCTCTATATTCTGCGCAGCTTCAGGAGCTGTGGTTTGTAATATACTGTATCTGGTTCAACAGACTCATTTGGACTCATGGAAATCCTCGCTTGACAGTGAAAATATTTGAGCGCTGGCTTGACAGAAGACAGAGTCTTCCATATTTATTCATGGTTTTATTTCTGCATTCTGTCTATGTGGCTCATTATTCTGAACAATTTCTGTAAAGGTAGTTTTTTTTTTTAAATGGCACATCTGAAAGAACGTAATATGAAATTATCCAACAAATAATGTCTGGATACATAAACAGCTATTTTGTTTAATTATTTCTATTCATTAAAATTGTATGAAATTTTTTTTTTGCTACCATGTTTCAGTGTTGCAAGAAAATTCATGCTCAGTATATTTTTATGTCACAAACCTATCACAGGTCTGGCATTATATTTTTATGCAGCTCAGAATTTGGGGGGATTTGCCTCAGTTCTTGTAATTTTTGACCTTTTTGTTATTTAGACAATTACCTTCACACCTGTTAGAATCAAACATTTGCCTGTACTTTACTGAGTTGTAATCTGAAGTACTTATAAAATGAATTATTTAGTCTTCAAAACAAAACTACTTTATCTTGTTTGCCAGTTATTAGGAAGCTTGGAAAACCAGAAGAAAAACTGAACGTGAGTTACAGAACACGTTGGTATTTTACCACACACTTATTTATGCACATATGTTCAGTTTATGTTTTGATATCATACTTTTGCAAATTGCTGATCCAACCCGTTCAAAACAAAAAGCTTTTGGTAACTTATAGTGAGATGTTTTTGAACAGCTGAGTTTGGACAAATGTTAACTTGTTTTCATTCTGTAAAGTTTTCACTCACCCTTTACATTTTACACAACGTTTTCACCCTTGTGAAGATGCTAAGGGGGTCATGGGGGTTTGCCTCTCCAGTCTACATGTGTTTTGTAGACCTAGAGAAAGCTTAGGACTAGGGTTGGGCATCGTTTGAATTTGAGCGATTCCGGTTCCGATTCTTTTCGATTCTTTTCGATTCTCGATTCCGATTCTTTTTCAAATTCAAGATCTTTTTATTGAATTTTTTCATTTTTTTTTTCAAACAACAACAACAACAAAACAAACAAACAAAAAAACAACAGTCAATTTGAGTTGTAACATGTACATTATAATCCACACTAAAGGAAAAAAAAAAAAAAAACATAGAAAATAATCCCTACCCAATCACTGCCAAAAGAAAAGGGAAAAAAATAAATAGAAGGTAAAATAGCCAAGAGACTGCATTAACCTGAGTGAATTGTGTTGTCAGAGAGACTGGAACAAATTCAGGAAAGGTCCCCAAACATTCTCAAATTTACCCTCTTTCTGTTGGAGTGTGAATCTGATTTTCTCCAGCTTTAAACAGGACATGATGTCAGCCAACCACTGAGCGTGAGTGGGTGGAGACGGTTCTTTCCACCTAAGCAAAATAGCTCGTCTGGCCAGGAGAGAGGTGAACGATATTACATGTTGTTGGTTTTTATTCAGGTTTGTCATGCCCTCTACAAGACCAAACAGAGCAATCAGTGGGTCAGGGTTCAGACGTGTATCTAGTACACGTGATAAAGTCTGAAAGATTTCCCGCCAATATTTGTTCAGAGATGGGCAAAACCAAAACATATGGGAGAGAGAGGCTTCAGCATGTTTGCATCTCACACAGTATGGGCTGACATCAGGATACATAGAGGACAATTTCAGTTTAGAGATGTGAGCTCTGTGCACCACTTTAAATTGTATTAGACAGTGTCTAGCACAGAGAGAACTGGAGCTCACCAGTTTGAGTATGGAGGTCCAAGAGTCCTCTGAAATAGAGGAGCCGAGATCCTCTTCCCAAGCAGCTTTGATTTTATCTGAGGAAGCACGCTTCAAATCCAATAGTTTACTGTAAATGAATGAAATGGACTGTTTTTTATTTGGGTCTAAAGAAAGAATAGTGTCAACAATACTGCTATCAGTTGAAATGGAGAGGTTGGACAAATGAAGAGTAATAAAGTGCCGTATTTGGAGATACCGAAAAAAATGGGACTGGGGAAGACTAAATTTTTCACATAGTTGTTGAAATGAAGCTAAAGTATTATTGAGAAACAAGTCATTGAAGCGTACTATACCCCTTCTTTGCCATTCTTTAAAAACAGAGTCCTGAGATGAGGGTTTAAAAAGTTGGTTAGACATAATAGGACTATAAAGAGAGAGACTAGAGAAATCAAAATATTTACGAAATTGTGCCCAGATTTTTAGTGAGTGTTTTATAACTGGATTTGTAACAGTTGTAAGTGGTGGAAGCGGGAGTGAGGATCCCAAGAAAGCCACGGATGACCATTTCCCAGAACACTGTGACTCCATCTCTACCCAGTCAGGGCTGTCAGGCCTGTTGTAATAGAATGACCAGAATGCTAGACAGTGCAAGTTTGCTGCCCAATAATAAAGGCGGAAATTTGGAAGGGCAAGACCGCCTGCGGCCTTAGTTTTTTGGAGAAGTGTCTTATTTAAGCGTGGACGCTTTCCTTGCCACAGATATGATGAAATGATGGAATCTAACTGAACAAAAAATGAACCAGGGATAAAAACAGGAATATTTTGAAAAAGATATAAAAACTTAGGTAAAGTGACCATCTTGACTGAGTTAATACGGCCTATGAGGGAAATGGAAAGCGGTGACCATCGGGATAATGCCTGCTTTGTCTGATTCAACAGAGAGACAAAGTTTTCTTGATATAAATCTTTATACCTCCTCGTAACTGTAACACCCAGGTAAGAGAATTTTGTCTTCTCAATTTTAAGAGGCCATTTACCAAAGTCAAGAGTCTGCGCCAGGGTATTGACAGGGAAAATTACACTTTTACTCAGGTTTAATTTGTAACCAGAATTTATTCCAAATTCCTCAAGTAATGATAAAACGGAGGGCAGCGTGTCAGTCGGATGAGAAATGAAAAGTAAAAGGTCATCAGCATAAAGGGAGACCTTGTGCTCCATATCGCCTCTCCAGATTCCTGAAATTGTGTCACAGGACCGCAAAGCAGTGGCAAGAGGTTCAATTGCCAGGTCAAAGAGCAAAGGGCTCAGTGGGCATCCCTGGCGAGTTCCTCGATGTAGACTGAAGGGTTTTGATATCTGAGAGTTGGTACGAATGGTTGCGGTGGGATGTGAATAAATTAATTGCACCCATGTAATGAAATTGGGGCCAAAACCAAATTTGTCAAGAACATTAAACAAGTAGTCCCATTCAACCCGATCAAATGCTTTCTCCGCATCAAGGGAAATAACACACTCAGGAACAGTATCCGAAGGAGAATAAATAATGTCCAAAAGGCGTCTGATATTAAAAAAGGAGTGCCTGCCTTTAATGAATCCAGTCTGGTCTTTTGATATGATGAAAGGAAGGATCTTTTCCAACCTTTGAGCAAGAACTTTGGCTAAAATTTTGGCGTCTGTATTTAAAAGGGAGATTGGTCGATAAGAGGAACAGTGAGTTGGGTCTTTTCCTTTCTTTGCAATGAGGGTAATGCAGGCCTCTAAGAAAGATTTCGGAAGGGATCCTTGGTCAAATGACTCTAAGAGAACCGAGTGTAGGAGTGGGGAAAGTAATGAAGAAAATTTCTTAAAAAATTCAGCAGGGAAGCCGTCAGGACCCGGACATTTGCCAGACTGCATTACCGATACAGCTGACACAATTTCTGTCAGGGATATTGGGATCTCCAGTGCATCTTTCAGGTTGGGTGTGAGTTTTGGCATGTTGGTCTTTTCGAAAAACTGAGAAGATAAATTCTTGTTGGTTTGGGATTCTGAAGTATATAAATGGGAATAAAAGTCCTTAAATGCTCTGTTAATTTGTAAATGATCTAGAGTTGTGGTGCCGTTCTCTAATTGGATCTTAGGGATGATTTGTTTAGCCATGGCACCCTTCAACTGATTTGCCAGTAGTTTTCCTGACTTTTCTCCATGTATGTAAAATGATGATTTACTTTTCAAAAGTGATTGTTCTATTGAGTATGTAGACAATAAATCAAACTTAGTTTTGAGTTCTACTTTTTTTTGTACAGATTAGGGCATTTGTTTTGAGCGTATTGTTGATCAATTTCTTTTATCTGCTGGGCTAAATCAGTTCTTTCTTTTTGAGATTTTTGCCTCAGCCGGGCGGTATATGAAATGATTTGTCCCCTAAGATAGGCCTTAAGGGTATCCCAAACTGTTGACAGTGGGATCCCAGGAGTTCTGTTTATGGATAGAAAGAAGGTTATTTCTTTTTCTATAAATGTAACAAAATCATTGTTTGACAGTAACGTTGAATTGAATCTCCACTGTCTACTCCTTATAGGAATGTCAGGGAGGGACAAAGACAGAGTGACAGGTGCATGGTCTGAGATGACAATACTGTGGTAGTCACAGCCACGGACAGAGGGAAGAAGTTTGTTGTCCATGAAAAAGTAATCGATCCTCGAGTATGAGTGATGAACATGAGAAAAAAAAGAATATTCTCTCTCAGCTGGGTGTAAAAAACGCCATACATCGCACAGGCCATACTTAGATAGAAAGGCACGAATAGTGTGGGACGACCTGCTGGCTGTGGCAGGGTTTGTAGAGGATCTGTCCAAAACTGGGTCCAACCAGCAATTCAAGTCACCACTGAGTATCAATGAGTATGTGTTTAGGTCCGGGAGCAGTGAGAATAATTTCTCAAAGAAACCAACATCATCCGTATTTGGGGCATAAACGTTAACTAGCACTACTGGTGTGTTGTACAATTTACCGGAAACAATCACAAAACGACCATATTTATCTGAGTTAACTTGAAAAGGTTCAAATGAAATGTCTTGACTGATGAGGATCGAGACGCCCCGAGCCTTTGCTCGAAATGAGGAATGGAAACTCTGCCCGTGCCATGTTTGCAGTAATCGTTTGCTATCGTCACTTCTAATGTGAGTCTCCTGCAGGAAAGCAATGCCTGTATTTAACTGTTTTAAATGAGAGAGCACCTTCCTTCTCTTGACGGGGTGGTTCAAACCTTTGACGTTCCAGCTTGACAACACCAACTGACCACTCATATTACTAATAATTTGTATAAGAAAGGTAGGTAATACAGTCTAATGTGTTGATGGCTGTGCAGTTCTTGGCAAAGTGAAAGAAAATATAAATTAATGGCAGTGATGGACCCCCCACCCCCTCCCTTTCCCACCCTGGACAGCTGCAACAGACAGAAGCAGCAAGCTCCATAGAAATTAAAAATAAGTCTCCTGTCTAACTTTTAAACTAGTGCTCCAGTATCATAAGAGGGAAAAAAATGTATAAGCACCTCATGCAAGGCCAAAAATGTACACATAGATGTGTGATCACGCATACACATATAAACAAAGTTAAATTAATCCTAATCCTAAATTAAATCTTCAATCAGTCCAAGACCAATTCAAGTCAACGGTCGCTTGTCAAGACGCTGCGCCTCGAGGGAGTTTTCAGAGCTATCAGAATAATTAGTTCCCTGATAACTCTATAAGTGAATGAACTCTATACAGGGAGTATCAACTTACCTGTTAATTTTAATTGTTGGACGGGGCGCTTTTTCCCCGATCCTAAGGACTGCTCACTACTGAGGAGACTCCAGACTGCGGAGTGGACCGTGAAGACCAGCATATTGTTGGAGCCGGTGCCACCGGTCCTTGGGTAGGACCTGAGCGCAGCGATTGCTGGGTGCGGCGGTGACGAGACTGGGCCTGGACCCTCGAATTGGGTGGCAAAGGAGCTCGCTAGCCGTGGGCTAGCCACAGTGTCGGCCTTCCTAGTTGTGGACGATCCTGTCGGCTGTGAAAAAAGTTCACTGTCGGCTCAGCCCTGGTGGAGGGCGACGCAGAGGCTTTTGGTCCGCTGGTTGGTGGAATTCTACGATCTACGGGGGCCGAGTGGATCTTTTGCTTCTCCCTTTTCCTCCTTTTTTATTTTTTTAACATCAAATCGGCTGCAATATCCGCCGTATGCCACCAGAGGGCAACCACACATCAGATTTGGAGCAGGCCTCACACGGCCAGCTGAAGAACATTTCCTGAGCGTGAGTACTGTACATTCATCATGGCAAATAAAAATAGACGTACAAAACTGGAAAACTTGAACGAACATAGTGATCAAGACATGGAGGACATTAAAAGATCATTGGACTTTCTCAATTCAGCAGTAACCAAGATGGAATCAAAACAAGAGCAGATAATTGGATTAATTGAAGAGGTGAAACTCCTAAGACTTCAAATTAATGAAAAGGACAAAAAAATATCTGAACTTGAGAAAAGGATGGATGACATTGAAAGAAATAACAGACAAGAGAACCTGCTTATATCTGGTTTGAAAATAAAACCTAAATTCTATTCTAAAGCTCTAAAGGGTCCTAACACACCTGAAGATGCTTCTCAGCAGGATTTGCAAAGCTTGGAGGAACAGGTTGTATCCTATCTCCAAGAAAAAGACTTCAACATCGAACAAGAGGATCTGTCAACTTGTTACACCCTTCCTGGATTGGACAAAAATAAACCAAACGTAGTGGTCAGGTTTATTAGTAGGAAATTGAGGAATAAAGTGTTATTTCAAGCAAAAAAACTTACTGGTACAAAGGTATATATTAATGAACATCTGACGAAAAAGAATGCCACAATTGCAAAGGAAGCAAGGTTACTGAGACAACAGAAAAAAATTACATCAACATGGACAAGAAATGGATTTGTATGGATAAAAATTCAAGAAAATTCACAACCGACAAAAGTACTGGACATGAAGGACTTAGAAAGACTAAAACAAATCTAGATGACTGTAAAACCTAGTCATCAGGTTATATTTAGTAGTATTCAATAGTCAATTAGACGAAAGTTTACGACTATGACTGATACTACTGAGTTAGACCCAAAAATATATAACTTTGATGATTTAATTGATCCAGGATTCTTTCCGGTTATCGAAGAGTGTGACTACTATAATGAACTACAATTTAACGACATCACTCAAACAAAAACTGGTTTATCATTAATTCATTTCAATATTAGGAGCATTAATGCTAATTTTTCAAAAATTACTGATTATTTATTGCAATTGAACAGAACATTCTCAATAATAGCTTTGACAGAAACATGGTTAAACAATGATAAGATAGATAATATCCACATCAATGGATATGAATTTTACACGATGAACAGAATGAACAAAAGAGGAGGTGGTGTAGCGCTATTTGTACACAAAACAATAAACTGTAAACTAAGCAAGGAAATGTCAATAATTGAGGAAAATATAATTGAGATGATAACTATTGAAGTATTAAATAATAATGAAAGAAATATTATAGTAAGTTGTGTGTACCGACCACCTGGTTTATACATTGATTTATTTTCAGATAAGATAATAGAACTATTAAATAAGAATTGTAATAAAACAGTTTTTTTATGTGGTGACTTTAATATAGATTTAGAGAAAAAAACAGACTCCATCAGTATTAGTTCATTTATTGAATCAATGCAATCCCTTAATCTTTATCCATTGATAACGAAGCCTACTAGAATCACAACCCATAGCGCAACAACAATAGATAATATTTTTACAAATACGACAAATGGGGATGTGTTTGGTGGAATTCTAACGAGTGATCTTAGTGATCATCTACCAATCTTTACATTTTATAAGAAGTATCAAACTGTTACAGAAACATTTGCAAATAAGAAAACTACAATAATAAATACGTCAAAGAAAGCATTAGATAAATTAAAGGATGATCTAGCAAATCAAAGCTGGGAAAGTGTATATGTTGAAGATGTAAACAAAGCATATGACGTGTTTATGAATATTCTGGACACATTATATCAAAAAAACTGTGTAGTAAAAACTTACACAAAAAAGAATCATCTAGAGCAACACTGGATGACAAGAGGATTGAGAAATGCGTGTAAAAAAAAACTATTTGTACTCATGCTTCTTAAAATGTAGAACAAAGGAAGCTGAAGAAAGGTACAAAAAATACAAAAATAAATTGGTTGGCATTATAAGAAAACACAAGAAAGAATATTACAGTGAACTGTTGAATAAATGCAATGGGGATATGAGGGAGACGTGGAAAGTTGTGAATGGTGTGTTAAATAAACACAAAGTAAACTCGGGTATTTCACATAACTTTACAATAAATAACATGGAAACAAATGATAAAAAAGAAATTGTTAACGGCTTTAATCAGTATTTTGTGGACGTCGGAACTAACCTTGCAGCCACAATTCCAAAGGTGAATAACAATGTAAACTATTTAATCGATGGCTGTTTAGACAGTATGTTTTTGAATGGAACTGATAAAGACGAAATACTGAAAGTAGTTAAAAACTTTACAGAAAAAAAATCGAAAGATTGTATGGATATGGATATGTCGTTTGTGAAGAGTATAATGTGTCATGTGATTGAGCCGTTCACTTACATTTGTAATTTATCATTTACAACTGGTGTATTTCCTGATAGAATGAAGCTGGCTAAAGTGGTACCATTTTTCAAAACCGGTGACAAAGGTGTTTTCAATAATTATAGACCGATATCCCTACTACCACAGTTCTCAAAAATCTTGGAGAAACTATTTAACATTCGATTAGACAAATTCATTGAAAAACACAACATTCTAACAGATACTCAGTATGGTTTTAGATCAGGTCATTCAACATCAATGGCACTTATGGATTTTGTTGAACAAGTAATTACTGCTGTTGATCAAAAAAAATATTGTGTAAGTGTTTTTGTTGATTTAAAAAAAGCCTTTGATACCGTTAATCATAGTATTCTCCTTAATAAATTACAAAAATATGGAATAAGAGGATTAGCCTTACAATGGCTATGCAGTTACTTAAAAAATAGGAAACAATATGTTCAGTTGGATGACGTAAAATCAAATCACTGTACTGTTACATGTGGTGTCCCACAGGGATCAATACTCGGTCCGAAACTTTTCCTTTTATATATTAACGATCTGGTTAAAGTGTCTGGGGTCATCAAATGTGTTTTGTTCGCAGACGACACAACTTTTTTTTGTTCTGGAGACACTATTGAACAAGTAATGGATTTATTAATGAAGGAGTTTGTAAAGATTCATAACTGGTTTAGACTCAACAAATTATCATTAAATTTGGATAAAACATACTACATGATATTTAGCAATAAAAATAAATCAATAGACATTCCATTTTTTATCGATGATTCAGAAATACGCAGAGTCAATGAGGTAAAATTCTTGGGTGTTATTATTGATGATAATTTATCATGGAAACAACATATAAATTTAGTTAAAACAAAAATATCTAAATCAATTGCAGTACTTTATAGGGTTCGATATCTACTAAATGATAAATCTTTGTATCTGTTATATAATTCATTGATTGTCCCACATTTGATTTATTGTGTAAGTGTATGGGGAAAAGCATGCAAAAGCAATACAATGCCTATTTTTATTATGCAAAAAAAGATTGTGAGAATTATAACCAGAAATCATTATTGTCACCCTTCTGGTATATTATTTTCTCAAATGAAGCTACTAAAATTCTATGATTTGGTCGATTACAACATTTTGTTACTTATGTATAGAGCACATAATAATATACTACCATCAAATATTCAAAGTTTTTTTTTGAAAAGAACAAGCTGTTACAATCTTAAGGGTAAAGATGTGTTTGTTAAACCACAGTTCAGAACAAGTTTGAAGGGAAGAACTACAGTACCACAAGGCGTAACATTGTGGAATAATTTAATGCCAGTATTTAAAGAAGCTAAATCAATTTCTGTATTTAAGAAAATTGTCAAAGTTGAATTGTTAAACAAATATGATTGAATGTAACTGAGTAAGCCATATATTGTTGGCTAAATGAGTTATTTACTTATTTTGTTATTAGAGAGCAATAGTTTGTATTAGATAGATAGGAGCAGATTTAATAAGATATTTTCTTCATCTGCTACCTTTTCATTTTACACCTTATATATTTTTTATTCTTTTCATTTGCTTGTCATTTGTTGTATCACATTTTGTAAAATGAATAAACTTAATAAAAAAATAAATAAAAAATAAAAAAACTTAATAAAACTTTTCTGTTTCTGTGGTAACAAACCTGTAGACCTGGTCCCCCAATAAGGCTTGGCTGTGTGTTCTCCAGTAAGTACTAGTTAACTACCCATTAGCTCCTGATTCATTCCTCTTTGGTTTCCTTGGTAACTTACCCAATAGTTCTTGATTAGTTCCTCTTCATTTAAAAGGTAACTAACCAGTAATCCCCTAATAAGGCTTGGCTGTGTTTTCCCCAGTAAGTACTCAATAGTTTCTGATTCATTCCTAAGGCGTTCCCTGTAGTTAATCAAATTTGTTGTACCTTATTGTAAAGTGTTACCGAATAATTAAATGTTTTTCTGCATCGTATGACAAGCGGGAAACTTTTACATCGTTCAAAGTGTGTCAGATTGCACAACAGCCTTGTGGAACCAGAAAAAATATTAATGTTACTATGCTGTTGTCAAACAAGTTAGATAAAAGCTAAAATCTACAGCCACTGTACAAAACTTCAGAAATATTCATAACTTAAATGTTTTGATATTCAGGTTGTGGATACGTGTGTTTTGTAATTAGTACATATTAGTAGAAACAAATAAATGCTGAGCGGTTCCCATCTGAAACACATGTCAACTTAACTGGAACACTAAAAGTCCCAGTGGTTGTACAAGTTTTATCCATTGCAAATTATTTTAAACTTAGATCTGCATATGTACAAAACATGATACTGTTAATTATTACACACAAAATTAATGTTTAATAAACACATACATTGAAAACAAAATGAAAACTCATACATTTTGTGCTAACTCTATTCTGAAAATTACACTGACTGCATTAACATAAAAAAGCAGGGTCTGGTTATAACATCATCCGGTGTAAAGTTGTATTTTTTTGTAAAAACCCAGCTCACTGCTTTGCAAGTTGACAGTGAAGGAACTTTTGTTCTGTTATACAGATGCTGACACAAAAGAAACCACAGGCATTAGACTTTAACATTTACAGCTTTAAAGATTCCAACAAATTCAGGATGATCCTTTTGTTGGTTGCTCTCATGATAACACAGATTTGAGAACAAGAAGGTGTACCTTTTCTGTAGTTCAAACTACTGTAGAGGTCTCACAAATAAAAAATGTGTTTTGAACCACTGGTTTAGAGCTTGAAACCTGCTGTGACATACTCGGTGCAAACACACCCTCTGCATTTGTGTCTTGCAGTCAAGCGCCCACATGCACGGGCGGCATGAAGAAAGACGTGTGAATTTAGAAGGGAAGGGTTGGTTGTGGAAATGAGAGGGGAGTATGGGCTAATCAGGAAATGATGTAGGGAAATCTAATGTATTTTTCATACGCTGCTAGGATGGAATGTCATATATCACACTAAGATGCAATTGTGTGCCAGTTCCAGGCTCACAAAAGATAAAAGAATACAGATCAAAGATATGGAGAGGAGAGTCAGCTATTGTAGTTGCTATGGGAGCTACTTCCACAGAGAACAATATAAACGTGCAGAATTAGTCATCCAGTAAACTGTCACTGTTGTTTTTTTAGAGTGGTACCACTCACTCCAAATGTCTAACACTGATAGACATGTGAAATATCGTTGAGTAAAGTGTCCTATTTTATCACTCGTATTGAGAATGAATGGTTACTCATGAGTATTCCGGGGGTGACTGCAGAGTCGCAGAAATACATGCCAAGATTAACTCATGAAACCCTGATACATTTGTTTTTATCTGAGTTTATTTAATAGTTAAATTATTTAATAATTTAACTAAATTAAATACAAGTCTAGTGTGGCTACAATGACACAAAGTGGAATCAAAGACATGAAATTCCTGTCTTATTTTCCTTTAAAGAAAACTTTAATAACAGTTTTTTTTCTGACAGTTATCGTCAGAATTTTATAAAGCGTATGTGTAAAAACTTTCAAAACTTGACTGTCAGTGTTTATAGACCTAGCTGGCTTGTTTCATTTTTTTGACAATGCTCTTCTGTTCATTTCTTCCTACCTTTGAGCTCTACAATTTTGAAGAGATATTTTGCAATACCACGCTGGAGAACTTCCTACACAGCATACCAAAACTCAACCACCTGCTGTAGAAGCAGACACATCCCTCCCCCGACTACATGTGTGGTCAGGTCATGGAGCCAACAGGTCCAGAAATAAAAGCCAGACATTCCTCCGCCAGCAAACCACATGAATTTATCTTTGTTTGCTGAAGAATTCATGTGATATAGTCTCAATAAATCATATTATTGCTTTTAAGTTACAGTTTGATTTATTTCTTCATTTATTCAACATGTCAACTCAGTGCAGCAGGCTTTTAAACCTGCTCCCATTTCTGCTTTTAGATTTTCCCCCTGTCCAGTTACACACCAGAGATCAACTCATTACAGTATCTGTATCAGACTTTAGAAGCCCTTTCTGCTTCAGTGGCGCCTGGTGAAAAGTCTGGATCTTTACAATGTTCCACTTTATTATTTCCAAAGGAGATATTAAGCATCTCTGTGAGTTAGTCAATACATTCAAATGAAAGTGTCCTTTCCAAGGGCCAGCTGTGCTTGAATATATTCCTTTTTGTGTTTGAGTTTTTCTGTTGCCATTTATGCAGTTCCCTTAAGGTACTAACACTATCTTTAGCACCATTTTTCCTGCACTAACAACTTTATACGATTACCATAATTTCCATATTATAAGCCGCTACATTTTCACAGGCTTTGAACCCAATGCTGTGGTTAATTTATGGGTAAAAAAAATGTTGATGGGATAACAAGCTGCTGCCAAAATACTGTATTTAGCCTCGTCACGCCCAGGTACTGCCCAATAAAGGTTTCTCTAGTCTAGAGGGTCAGTCCTTGTGACTCAGTGACTTGTATGAATAAAGGTTAATAACCCCTTCCTCCTT
>JBBPBX010051108.1:9160-24705 GCA_038048925.1 Garcialebias charrua | reverse complement strand
CATTCAAATCTTTGTCTTTGGCATGGCCTAACATCACCCCCCTTTGGTCATGGGGGACCACGAGCACAGGTGAGGACGTCCGTCCATGGGCACAAGTTAGGATGCCACCGTTTAGTTTAAGCTGTTCGCGCAGCTGAGAGAAGACGGTACACAGGAATCGTTTAGGTTTTGGCCAACGTATCTTCTTACGTTTACCTCTTTCCGTGTAATTCAGGTGTGTCACAACTGTCGGCGCAGTCGCTGGTGTGTCTGACTGGTCAGACCGCGGTGCGTCACTGTCGTTGTGATGTGTGTCTTCCCACTTCATGACTGAAGAGGTGCTCTTTGAGTCTGTAAGAACTATGTCATCTCTGAGTAGTTCTATACTCAAAAGCTCTTGAACCAAGGTTTCATCGAAAGCTTGGCTGATGGCTGAATTACCTGTCCCAGAGGACAGTACAGCGTCTGTGGTGTGGGATCCTCGGACCTCCACACAGTCTACTACCTGTGGTAGAGAGTGAGAGTACACCCCCCTTTTGTTGGAGGAGGGGTCCTCAAAATCTATGACACTGAAATCCAAGTGACTGTCAGCATGTCGCGGACTGCCACTTCCAGGACTCACATGTCCTTGAACCAAGGTTTCATCGAAAGCTTGGCTGATGGCTGAATTACCTGTCCCATAGGACAGTACAGCCTCTTCGGTGTAGGATCCTTGGATCTCAACACCTTTCACTACCTGTGGTAGGTAGTGTTCAGTGAGTGCTGACTGTGTCAGCTCGCAGAGGAGGTTCTCTTGTCGGGCCAGAGTCTGGTCCAACTGTTGAGTCTCTACTGTCTCACCTGTAGTTGAAGGTTCACTTACCGGGCTTGTGACCACGGTTGGGGAGTCCCTCGTGGCCACTGCGGTACCTGCGGTTAGGCAGTCTGTACCACAACGAGGAGGCACTTTTATTGGCAGGGGTTTTCTCACTGTTGCCCACATTTTCTGTTGACCATAATCTATAATCGCTTCAAAACGGTTTATAAAGTCTTGGCCAACCAGAAATGGGAATGAGTCAAGTGTGGACACATACACTGGGTGGTGTAGTGTCGTTTTGCCAATCTGCATGTGAACCATAGCTATGGCTGTTAGGGTTGTTCTCGTCTCTGCGAGACCCTGTAGCTCAATAGCACATTCCTCAAAGGGTATTTGTCCGTCAACACCGTTAGCGGCGGTCCTCAGCTCCTCGAACAGTTTGGCCGACATAATACCGTATTTTCCGGTGTATAGGTCGCACCTTTTTAATGGTTTTTTATGAGTTTTTCAAGGCCTGCGACCTATACACCAGTGCGACCTATACAAGGGTTTTTTTTGTTTTTTTAACTTTGGCAGAAAAGGGTGCAGTACCACTTTCGGCCACTAGGGGCGCAGTGCAGTACCACTTTCGGTCGCTAGGGGGCGCTGTGCAGTACCACTTTCGGCCACTAGGGGCGCATTGCAGTACCACTTTCGGCCACTAGGGGCGCAGTGCAGTACCACTTTCGGCCACTAGGGGCGCAGTGCAGTACCACTTTCGGTCGCTATGGGCGCTAAAGAGACCTGTACCGGTATTTTTTTTTTTTTTTTTTACCAGTACAGTACCTGCAGACATGCTGGCTGGGGGGGAGTTACCTGTTTGTGTATTGAGCATAAAAGCCCATCACCCCGGCTACATCTCTGTGGGAGTAGGACAGATGCAACAGCGAACAACAACAGAAGAACAACAGAACAGCAGCCATGCCTCCAAAGAGAAAATCCTACACGGCTGATTTTAAATTGGAGGTAGTGAAATTCGCCGTGGTTCACGGGAACCGAGCCGCTGACCGCCAGTACGGGGTCAGTGAGAAGGTGATCCGCGGATGGAGGAAGTCCGAGGCGGTGATCCAGGCCATGAGGAGGACCAAGCGGGCAAACAGGGGCAAGAGAGCCAGGTGGCCACAGCTGGAGGACAAAGTCAAGTCCTGGGTCCTCTCGGAGCGCGCATGTGGGAGAGGGGTCTCCACAGTTCAGCTGCGCCTCCATGCCATCGCTCTCGCCAAGGACATGGGCATCATGGAGTTCATTGGTGGTCCGAGCTGGTGCTTTCGCTTCATGAAGCGCCAGGAACTCTCCATCAGGGCTCGGACCACCATGTGCCAGAAGCTCCCCGCTGACTTCCAGGAGAAGCTGGACACATTCCGTGCCTTCGTGAGCCGGCAGGTATGCTGACCTGCTGCTTTTTTTTAGTGTGTTAAACATACCTGTATCTTGCTAAATTTTAATAGATTAATTTAATATAAAATCGCGCGCTCACAGCGAGTTTGTTGTCAGTGCGCGCGTGTTTCTTTGTTTAATGTACGAAGATGTCTCCTTCGTGTGTCGCCTGGTACCAGTACCGCTAGCTAAGCTAAGCTAACATGATTTTTTTTCTGTGTGTTGTGTTAAACGTACGGTACCTGTATCTTGCTAAATTTTAATAGATTAATTTAAAATAACATCGCGCGCTCACAGCGAGTTTGTTGTCATTGCGCCCGCATTTCTTTGTTTAATGTACGAAGATGTCTGCCTTTGTGTGTCGTCTGGTACCCGTAGCTAAGCTAACATGGTATTATTTTGTGTGTGTTAAACGTACGGTACCTGCATCTTGCTAAAATTTAATATACCGTATTAATTTAAAATAAAATCAGAGCTCACAGTGAGTTTGTGGTGAGTGGGTGCGCGCTCGATTCTTTGTTTACTTTTTTTTGTGTGTTTAACGCACTTCTTGCTAAATTTTAATATATTAATTTAATAATAATACGGTAATACCGGTAATAATGAATTTCATTTATAATGCACGTTTTATTAACAAAAATCTCAAAGTGCAGCTAAAATTAAAGATAAAAAACAACTGATAAAATTAATTACCGGTAAGATCAGTGATAAAACAACAAGAAACAATAATAAAATCAATTAAAACAATGATAATATCAAATAAGATCAGAGATAAAATCATGTGGAGGCAGAGTACAGTAGGCTTGCTTAAAAATAAAGGTCTTTAAGCCTTGTTTAAAGTCAACCAGTGACTGGAGCACTGGTTTAATATAAATGTGGACATGTGATGTGATGTTGACAAACAAAGAAACATTTTTATGTTGCAGGTGGTTGCAGGTCTTGAAAATAGCACCCTCTCATAGTGGATCAACCAGTTTGCTGGTGACATTCACAACTACCGTAGCTGTTCACAGCCTAAAAAGTGATCATTATTGCACTGATGGCCACTTGCTATTCACAGAGGGCTGAGTGATACTTTATTTTGTGCTGTATAGGTCACAGTTTTTTTTTAATGTTTCTTTCTTTGTCAGGACCATCAGGACTATGTGAGGACCATCAGCCAAACGATGGATCGATGTGTCCTTCAGGGTGCTAACGATCCATTGTTAGGCTGATGGTCCTCCATCATGTGAGCAGCTGGTTTCGGCTTTCATCAGCCAACTGGTTCATCCACTGTGAGAGGGTGCTACCAGTACCGGCTAATGTCTGCTTCTTTTGTTTTTTTAATGTTTCTTTCTTTGTCAGGACCATCAGGACTATGTGAGGACCATCAGCCTAACGATGGATCGATGTGTCCTTCAGGGTGCTAACGATCCATTGTTAGGCTGATGGTCCTCCATCATGTGAGCAGCTGGTTTCGGCTTTCATCAGCCAACTGGTTCATCCACTGTGAGAGGGTGCTACCAGTACCGGCTAATGTCTGCTGCTTTTGTTTACCGTACTGTAGCCCGACGCTAATGTCTGCCTTTTGTCTTTCTCACGCCAGGTCGAGACGCATGGGATCACTGCCGACCATGTGATTAATATGGATGAGGTACCGCTCACGTTTGACATTCCTCTAGGGAGGAGTGTCTCCCAGAAGGGGGAGAAGACTGTCAACATCCTCACCACAGGCCACGAGAAGTCCCACTTCACAGTGGTTCTGGCCTGTGGTGCTGACGGCTGCAAACTCCCCCCCATGGTCATCTTTAAGAGAAAGACCATTCCGAAGGAGGACTTCTGCTCCAGGGTGGTGGTGGCCGTGAACCCGAAGGGATGGATGGACGAAGCGATGATGCTTCACTGGATCACCAAGTGCTTCGTCCATCGTCCCGACGGGTTCTTTAGGACCAAGAAGGCTCTGCTCGTCATGGACAGCATGAGGGCCCATATTACGGACGCCATGAAGGCGAAGGTGAAAACACTCAACACTGTTCCCACAATCATCCCAGGGGGGCTGACGAAACTCCTGCAACCCCTTGATATCTCGGTAAACAGGAGTTTCAAGGCCTCCCTGAGGAAGTTGTGGGAGCAGTGGATGATCAGTGGCGTGCACAGCTTCACAGCGACGGGGAGGATGCGGCACGCCACCTTCGCCCAGGCAGTGGAGTGGGTGGACAAGGCCTGGGCTTCGGTCACCACCCGCACCATCAAGGCTGGGTTCAAGAAGGCGGGCATCCTCCCCCGGCCTGCTGGAGCTGGTGCTGAGGCAGAGGACAGCGGTGAAGAAGAGGAGGAGGAGGAGGAGGAGGGACCTCTCACCTCTGGCAGTCTGTCTCAAGAACTTGCTGAACTTTTCCAAAGCGACACAGAGGACGAGGAGTTTTTGGGCTTTGAATGAGTTTCTACTGTAAATAATTTGTAAATTTGTAAATAAAAACCACAAAAACATATCTGTTTCAGTCATCTTTATGTGCGGGTGTACAGGTACCGGTAGTAATTTCAAAGCTGCTTTATTTACGGTGTGTGGGTGTACCGGTACCGGTAACTGTCAAAGTTCACTGGTTAACAAAAATTAAACTGTGACACAGTCTTCCAAAAAAGGCAGCCAACAAATATTTTGTTAGGAGTTTCTGTAGTCCAATTTTAATGATGTTGGTGGTGTTTACATTCTGAAATAAGCTGATTTGTAATCATTTATTAACAAAAATTAAACTGAGACACAGTCTTCCAAAAAAGGCAGCCAACAAATATTTTGTTAGGAGTTTCTGTAGTCCAATTTTAATGATGTTGGTGGTGTTTACATTCTGAAATAAGCTGATTTGTAATCATTTATTAACAAAAATTAAACTGAGACACAGTCTTCCAAAAAAGGCAGCCAACAAATATTTTGTTAGGAGTTTCTGTAGTCCAATTTTAATGATGTTGGTGGTGTTTACATTCTGAAATAAGCTGATTTGTAATCATTTATTAACAAAAATTAAACTGAGACACAGTCTTCCAAAAAAGGCAGCCAACAAATATTTTGTTAGGAGTTTCTGTAGTCCAATTTTAATGATGTTGGTGGTGTTTACATTCTGAAATAAGCTGATTTGTAATCATTTATTAACAAAAATTAAACTGAGACACAGTCTTACAAAAAAGGAAGCCAACAAATATATTTTTTTAGGTGTTTATCCTGCTAAAATTAAAATATCAATTCCTGCAGGTCTGTTCTCTGCATTTCCGGTGCTGCGCGTGCACGTTTGGTTTTCATCAGACGTGCCGGTAACTAGCGAAACAACTTTTTAAATCCAGCTCATTTCACAATTACGTTCAGTCTTTAAAAAAGTCAGCTAACAAATATAGTTTTGAGGTGTTTAGCCTGCTAAAATTCAAACACTGTACCAATTCATGCAGGTCTGTTCGCTGCAGCATTTCCGGTGCTGCGCGTGCACGTTTGGTTTTCATCAGACGTGCCGGTAACTAGCGAAACAACTTTTTTAATCCAGCTCATTTCACAATTACGTTCAGTCTTTAAAAAAGTCAGCTAACAAATATAGTTTTGAGGTGTTTAGCCTGCTAAAATTCAAACACTGTACCAATTCATGCAGGTCTGTTCGCTGCTGCATTTCCGGTGCTGCGCGTGCTCGTTTTGTTTTCATGAGACGTGCCGGTAACTAGCGAAACAACTTTTTTAATCCAGCTCATTTCACAATTACGTTCATTTATTAAAGAAAAGTTCAGCTCAGAAACACATTTGCTATAATTTTATAAGTGTTAATCTTCTTAAAGCCTTGCTGTGTGCTCCTTGCAGCAGAGGTAAACACTTGGTCCATATTTCCGGGTTGACTCAGCGGTGACGCGGCACGTCAGTGGTGGATGACGCGTTACGTCGGCGGTGACGTACCAGTAGTGCGACCATGGTGCGACCTATACATCGGTGCGACCTATACATCGGTGCGACCTATTTATGGATTTTTCCAGTTTATTGATAAATATTAGACACTGCGACCTATACAACGGTGCGACCTATACAACGGAAAATACGGTAGTTATATCAGAACTGCCATCCAGGAGGGCTTCACGCTCAAGGACACCTTCCAGTGTGATGGGCAGGTAGGCTTTCTTAGCCACCCCCCTTTGCATAAAGTTACACAGAAACCACTTGGGTCTTGGTACACGTTTCCGTTCACGTGTACCTCTGTCTGTGTAATCTTGTTTACTGTCAGCATCTTGTTGGCTGACAGTATCATGACCTTCAGGATGTCGTTGTTTGTCAGCAATTGGTTTGCTGTCAACATCCATGGCCATGTTGGTAGTAGCGTGCGCTGAGGTCTTGTGAAAGACAGTGCTACACATCGCTCCAGGTCGGTCAATGTTGATAGTGTCATTATCAATGATAATGCCACTCATTGTATCAGGTTGGTCAAGCACAGCAACATTCAAATCTACTGACAAACTACTTACTTCCTCTGTCTCTTCCGAGCATAGAGGTGTTGGGCCATTGTTTCGGGACATTTGTGACTCCTTGCCTATTTCGAACTGTTCTGTTCGAGGCGCGGGAGGTGCAGTTCCAAGGCTCGGGGGTTTCTGTTGGGACCACTCATTTTTACACGAGTCTAGGTCCTCACACTTCAATTTCTTTTGAAGTTCACCCACCGATGGGCCTTGTTTTTCACCCATCTGGTTCGATCTGAACCATTTTGGCTTCTTTCTCCTGCGGATACCCCCACTTTGTGGTTTGTCAGGTTGAAAGGTCTGTTTCTTTTCGCCTTTGTTAGGAGAGGGAGTTGATGAACTTGTCCCTTCTAGCTCCAGCGAGTGGGATTTGTCCGCTTCATTCGGGGACACCTGTAAGGGTGTTTTGGCTTGCATGTTAGCTGCAAAGACATCCGCAGCACACTGTACTATTTCATGCAAAGATGTTGCTTCTAAATCACCCCAGGCCAAGTTCCATGGCAACTTGAATCTAACATCAGGGATTAGATTATCCCTGAAAACAGATTTGAAAAGCGTCTGCTCTTCCAGGTCAGGTTCCATCATGTCACCTATATACGCCTTCAAAATTCTGGCAAAGAAAAAATATGGATGTTCATCGTTTCTCTGCAAGACATTTCGGGCAGCTGAGTAGTCACCACACAATGAGAAAGATTTTTCCTCTGTGCAAGGTGCAGGGGGAGCAAGTTCATGGCTCCGGGGTTCCTCTTGGTACCCTCTGATGTATGGGTCTTCTAGAGGCACATACTGTATGAGCCTTGGACGCGTACCGTCTTGAACTTCCATCTTTAACTTGATTTTTTGTGAAAATCAATAAGACAGTTCGAATTTTAATGTGTGCAAATAAATCTTCACTTTTAATGCAGCACTGAGTCAATCAAACTAATCAGCTGTCTGGTTTAAGTGTTTCACTGTGTAATAAGTATTTCTATTCATAGGTACCTTCTTCAGGTTTTACCCTCAAATGAATTGTAAAAGTTAAATGCCTTTTTGCAGTGTTAACTTTAAAATATAACTTATTTTTCAACAACAGTTACTAACTAACCCAAGCATGACGTCCGTTTTACTTACTCAAACACTATTTAAAAGATTCGAAATAAATACATTGTTCACACTAAAATGTACCCAGAATGCTGCTCCATTATGCCTTAAAAAAGATGTATTGCAGTTTGGCTAAACTGTTTTGCTGTATTTTGACAGTTATCAGGAGTGAAAAATGGATTACCTGTTTATTTTAAATATTTTTTATTTAAAATAAACTGGAGGTGTTTGTGTGCTTAGCATAACATGACAGATGGCATTCCAAATAAAAATCAGTGACTTTTATCAATTTGTTGTCTGTTGACATCCTCAAAGTTGTTCTGCTATCTTTGTTTTGATTTTTTGTGAAAATCAAGTCAGCAGATGCTTTCTGTTTATTTTAAATTTTGTATTTAAAATAAACTGGAGTCATTAATTTTACACAGAAAAACGTTAAAAATGCAATTTTTAACTAAAAGTGTACAGTGTACACCAATTCTGTTTAAAATTCAGAGATGTGAAGAGCTTAATGTGGAAATTCTCTGTTCTCCATCATTTTTTTATTTATTTTATTTAATCTGAAAATCAAATAAAAGATGCTTTTTGAGTGTTATTTTAAATCTCTTCAGTATTTAAAATGAGCATCAATTGTTCGTCTGTACCTCTGTTATTCAAAAATTCTTTATTTAAAATAAACAGGATTTTTTGTTTGTGTACAGAACAATTTTAAAGCTGGTAATTTTCACCATAAAAAATGCTGACTTTATGATGTGTTGAGAGAAAACTCATCTATTAACGTCCAGCAGGGGGCAGCGTCGAGTATGTTATCACGAAGCGACTGAGTTTAAATCAGTACATGGAAAGAAAACAACCTTTTAGGGTTAGTTTTCAGTAAGAACGTGATAATTGCTCGAACCGCGTTCTTGTCAGAGACAAGTTTATGTTGCTAGACAGTGTTGATGGCTTCAGATGAGTGTTTAAGTGTGTGTTCGTGTGTGAACGAGTGTGAACCAGCGAGTGTGACCTGTCACTCAAAGTGCGGCACCTGGAAGTGACGACAAAAATGGGCGGGCCAACGCAGCGTGCGTAGCGCGTCACCAGCTTCAGTGCTTGCGAGGCGGAGCTCGCTACAACATACGTGGCGTCAACAAATCAATCACAGCGTCAGTAGTTCATTCTACAAGCATACATGGCGAATGTAGTTCCTTACCTTCGACCAATGTCGTGCCGGAAATGACGACAAAATGGGCTGGTCGCAACGGCGTGCGACGTGATTGACAGCACACAACAGCGAATCAGCGTTCGCTACAAGAGTGATTGACAGCACACAACAGCGAATCAGCGTTCGCTACAAGAGTGATTCACAGCACACAGCACTCGTATCATCCAATCACAGCTCATAAACAGACATGTAGACACACGTCTTCTTAACGCTAGTTTGCACAGCAGAAAACAACTTCACAACTCTTTAAAACAACTCAAACGCTACAATTTAACTTCCCAAAATGCTGAAACATGCGGCGCACATCTAGACAGGCCAACTTAGTCACGCTCAGTAACCCAGCACTGCAGCTGTTGAACAACACGGACTCTCACGGAGTCACTCAAGGTCGGTTCCGGTCCACGTTAGAGGAGCAGAAAACTCGGGTCAGAACCCATTATCCGACAACGTTCTAACATATATGCTGCTTCGACCTTCTTTAAAATGTAAAATACCACAACAGCAATCTTGTAGATGTTAAATTAGCTTCCAGGCACTATGACTCGGCGGTCATTTCAACAAAGCTCCGTACAGGAGTCTGTGCGAGTGAGCTGGATCGGAACCGAACCAGAACCTCCACAGACTACGGCTGACAAAAACTTCACCTGAATGCTTCCAACAGCGTGTAACAGAGTTGAAACAATAATAATCTCACAGCTTCAAATGATAAAAACATGCAGAATCTGCCTGTCTTGAACACCTCAGCCAAATTATTATCCTCAGAGTTTAAAACTTGGATCCCACTATGCCAACCATGACGTTACAGTTCATGAGAGATTACAGATACATCGACAAACTTTAGAAGCCGATACGAGGCCACCAGATATCAATAAACTTTCAGAACCACGTACGGGCCACCAGATGTAAAGGGTTTAGAGGGGGTCAGTTTAATACTGACCTCCTTTTTACCTTAATTTACTTATTCAGATTGAATAGTAATTTCACGGATTCTCTTCTTTTTCAGTTTATTCAATATTTCTGTGATCTTTGTGATGGATAAAGAACCATAGCCATTAAGTGACAGTAAACGTTGACTTTAGTTGGTATGCCAGAAGACACTACCATTTATTTAAAATAAATCACTAAATCAACATCATTACACTTGATTGGCAGGGTTTCATTTTCTTGCGATTTAACACACATCACACACTTGATTTAACACAACAGACATAAATACTAGATGTTAAACATATTTAGTCTGAGGGCTCTTCAGCTTAATTATAGTTTCCAGCTTAAGATTGAGAGGGAAAGGGAAAAGGAGGAATAAGAGGTTGGAGAGATTAAGTTATTTATCTCGAGTGTAACCAGAGATGACACTTTCCATCCGACTTCGGCTAAATCCCAGGTACGTTTGTAAACAGCTCTTTACCTTTTGACGATGCGTCTGATAAAGATATCACCAGCCTCCCAGGTGCACAGAGTCCTTCCGGCCCTCGTACGTCTGAACTGGTCGTTTACTTCCAACGTCTCCTCGGATCCGCGTCAGCCGTCAGAAACATGTGGCAGCTTCTGGCCGACTTCAAGACGAGATGTTTCTCAAAGAAAGTTCATTAGGAACTTTGGAGCTTTTGCTCGGGGAACTGGATGGAGGCGTCCATCAGTTCTAGCTGACAAGTTAGTCTTTGGCTCTTGACCAAGCTTGACCAGCTGCAAGGCAGAGAGCTTTCAGGTCTCTGTCCATTCAAACTCTCTGTCCATTCAAAGACTGAAGCGTTTCCGCACAGTTAGAACTTAAAAAGAGACTTAGAGAGGAGAGAAACTTGTCTCTTTTTCATTGGTCCACTTGTTATCACTATTCAAGGTGAAATTCAGCACAGAGAAGGAAATTGTTTAGGAAAAGTATCTGAGTGAGAGACTTTCAGACGCTAGATGAGAGTTTTAGCTGAAACTCGACAAAAACAATTTCAGTGTAAGTCAGTTTGACATTTTAGCTGAACTTTGACACCTTTTCACTTGCAGAAATGACACATTGATGTTTCACATTTAAAGAATAACAGCATATAACATATATCATGAAAATGACAAAAGTTATTCTTTTGATTACATTAGAATAAAATCAAAGGTAGAAATAGTCTCTTTTGGTGACTATATTCTGATTACAACTAATGGAATGATTTTGTGATAAATGTCTTGCTTTACTGAGAGGTCAGTAAAGATCATCTCTGGACAGTTCAAAAACCTTAATTTGACTCTGGGTAGGTCCACTACAGGAGCTTTAAAGTTAGCTTTTCAAAACTGAAAACGCAAATAGAGGAATAAAGAAGCAGGTGACAGCAAGAAACATGAAAGCAGCCTGATACAAACCACTGTGCTACTTAATATTACTATTAAAAAATAATAGAAAAAACTGAAAAGCTTTTCACGACGAGACATCATCAAGATCTGGTTTAAACAAACTTCATTTTGACTAGCTCCTTATTACTTTTTTGTCAAAGATGATAATAAAAGCCATAGCAATAAGAAAGGAAGAGCAACTAAAAATAGAAACAATCACCATGTTTCATTGTGTGACTATTTGTACAAAATGCCATTAAAATTAATGTCACTATTTAGACAACAGCTATGATGAAGACCAAGTTTGATTGCAATATGTTAGTTGAATCTTTAATTCTTTTTTCCATGTTGAATTAAAACATTTTATTTTCTAAAGGTGAGATGTTGACATTTTTGTCTAAATATTTTGATTATTGCTTTTATTATTGAGTTTTTTTCCTACCAAATGCAATAAATAATAACAGTTGTTGAAATATTCTACTTTGTACTTCATTTCAAATGACTGAAGCAAAGTTAAAAAAGAACAAGTAAATACACAAATGAACTTCAAGTCTAGTCTACTGTATGTGAGCAGAAATCTTTTTTTGAACATACATCCATCCATCATCTTAACCGATCCATCCTTCCATTATCTATACAGTACCCACTTCTTCCTTTATCAGGTTGCGGGGGTCTCTAGGGCTGATATCCAGCAGTCACGTGGGGGACACCCTGGACAGGTCTCCAGTCCATGACACATTGAGACAAACGAGAAAAAAACAACCATTCACTTTATCACTTTCTCACTCACACCTAGGGACAATTTAATTACCCATCCAACCATCCCTTTATCCATCCATCCATCCATCCATCCATTATCTTCTGCTTATTCTGAAGTCAGGTCGCAGGGGCAGCAGCTTGAGCAGGGAGGCCCAGACATGTCTTTCCACAGCCACCTCTTCCAGCTCTTCTAGGATGATTCCAAAGTGTTCCCAGGCCAACCAAGAGACTCTCTCCAGCGTGTCCTGGGTCTTCCCCAGGGTCTCCTCCCAGTTGGACATGCCCAAAGCACCTCTCTAGGGAGGTGCCCAGGGGGCATCCTTACCAGTAGGAATGTGCAATATATATGGTACACGGTAGAAATGATAGACATTTAGCCTACGATAGAGATCTGTATTCTACCGGCTAACTGCAGTACTGCTGTCTGATGTAAAATCAGAGTTGTCAGATTTAATTTTTGTTGTTGTTTAACACCACTTATGCACAGTTTTCAAGTGTAAAACCAGAGTTGTCAGATTTAATCGTTACCTTTTTTAGTTGAAAACTGTGTGTAAGTGGTGTTAAAGCCCTTTCTTCAAGAGCTAAGTAGCGAAGCTACAAGCTAACCATGTCCGGCTTGCCTTAGTGTTGCTGTATTCGGATGCATGTGCAAAAGGCTGTGTTCTGTCAAAAGTTAGTTTTTTTCATTGAAAGTTAAAGTAAGCGTTGGTCAGCTTTAGAGTAACCTGTTTACTGAACTTCTCACCCTATCTCTAAAGGAGAGTCCACCCTGCAGAGAAAACTCATTTCAACCGCCTGTATACGCTATCTCAATCTTTCGATCACTACCCAGAGCTCATAACCATAGGTGAGGGTAAGAACGTAGACCGACTGGTAAACAGATAGCTTTGCCTTACAGCTCAGCTCTCTCAGAGTCTGCAATACTACAGATGCTGCACCAATCCGTCTGTCAATCTCATGCTCCATTCTTCCATCACTCGTGAACAAAACCCCGAGATACTTAAACTCCTCCCATTGAGGCAGAACCTCACCCTTGACCTGAAGAGAACAAGCCACCTTTTTCCAGTTGAGGACCATGGTCTCAGATTTGGAGGTGCTGATTCTCATCCAAGCCACTTCACACTCAGCTGCAAACTGCTCCAGTTAGAGCTGAAGATCATGGCACAATGACGCCAACAGGACCACATCATATGCAAAGAGCAGAGATGGAATCCTGAGGCCACCGAAACGGAAACCCTCCGCCAGCTGGCTGCACAGAGAAATTCTGTCCATAAAAGTTATGAACAGAATTGGTGACAACGGGCTGCCCTGGCGGAGTTCAACTCCCATCCTGAAGGGGTCCAACTTACAGCCGGCAATGCGAATCAACTCTTGCACCGCTTACTGAACAGCCCGTAACAACAGGCCTCCAATCCCATACTCACGGAGCACCCCCCACAGTGTACCCCAAGGAACACAGTCAAATGCCTTCTCCAAGTCCACAAAACACATGTAGACTGGATGGGCAAACTCCCATAACCTCTCAAGGAGGGGGTAAAGAGATGATCGAGTGTTCCACGGCCAGGACAGAACCCCCATTGTTCCTCCTGGATCTGAGGTTTGACCAATGATAGGACTCGCTTCTTCAGTACCCCTGAATAGACCTTACCAGGGAAACTAAGGAGAATGATACCCCTATAAATGGACCATACCTTGCGCTCCCCCTTTTTAAAGAGGGGAACCACCACCCCAGTCTGACAATCTAGTGGCACTGCCCCGATGTGCACGCAATGTTGCAAAGGCATGTCAGCCAAGACAGCCCCACAACATCCAGAGCCTCGAGGAAATCAGGGCGAATCTCATCAACTCCCGTAGCCCTGCCGCCTCAGAGCTTTTTAACTACCTCGGTGACCTCAGCCATGGTTATGGATGGATCAACCCCGAAGTCCCCTGACTAAGCTTCCTCCATGGAAGACATGCTGGTGGGATTGAGAAGGTTCAAGAAGTATTCCTTCCACCTCCCGACGACATCACTGGTTGAGGTCAACAGCACCCCACCTTCACCGAACAGTGTTAGTAAAGTGCTGCTTTCTCCTCCTCAGCTGCCTGATGGTTTGCCAGAATCTCCTCTGAGCCAGCCGAGAGTCTCTATCCAAGGTCTCACCAAAGTCCTCCCACTTCTGAGTTTTGCCACAGCAACAGCTGGTACTCCTCTGCTGTCTCCAGAGTCCCACTGGCCAACAAGGCCCGACTCCTTCTTCAGCTTGACAGCCTCCCTACCCCGGGGTGTCCATCACCGATTTCGTGGAAGGCCACCGTGAGAAGCACAAACAACCTTGCAGCCACAGCTCAAGGCAGCTACCTTAACAAGCGAGGTGCAGAACATGGCCCACTTGGACTCAATGTTCCCCACCTCAACTGGGATGTGATTAAATCTCTCCCATAGATGTGAGTTGAAGATCTCTGTGATGGGTTCTTCTGCCAGTCATTCCCAGCAAACTCTCACTACACATTTGGGTCTACCAGGTCTGTCCGGCATCTTCCCCCGCCATCTGATCCAACTCACTACCAGGCGACGATCAGTTACCATACCATACCATTTTATTTATAAAGCACTTTAAACAGTGACAGGGCCAACCAAAGTGCTGTACAAACAGAAACAAACAGGTAAAGCACACAGCAACATATAAAATAACGTATAATCAAAATATATAAACAAAGTAATTGCAGAATAATAGCATAATGACAAACACAGTGTGATGTATACAGGTTCAACACAAATCAGTGTTAAAAGCCAGGGAATAGTAGTGGGTTTTTATGCGGAAATTAAAAACTTTGAAGGAGAGGCCCTTCCTGAAAAGCAGAGGAAACTCATTCCATAGTCTTGGCCCTGCGACAGAGAAGGCCCTGTCACCTGTGCTTAAGACAGGTTCTTGGAACTGTGAGTAGCAACTGGTCTGCTGACCTCAGAGAACACGGTGGGACATACAGCTGCAGCAGGTCAGTGAGATAGTAGGGGGCAGAGCTGTTCAGTGATTTATAGACATACATGAGTATTTTGAACTGGATTTGAAGGTGAACCAGTAGCCAGGGCAGGGAGGACAAAACTGGTGTAATATGCTATCTTTTGACTGCACTGGTTGAAAATTGGGCTGCTGCATTCTGTACCAGTTGACAGCTCAGCTCCTCTCTTCACCTGAGTGTCCAAAACAAACGGCCGCAAATCAGACACTGAAGTCAATCTTTGATCAATGGCCTAGGGCATCCTGGTGCTAAGTGCACTTATGGCCACCCTTATGTTCGAACATGGTGTTAGTGATGGACAAATTATGACAAGCACAGAAGTCCAACATGAGAACACCGCTCGGGTTCAGATAAGAGAGGCCATTCCTCCCAGTCACTCCTCTCCAGGTCACACTATCATTACCCATGTGGACATTGAAGTCCCCCAGCAGAATAAAGGAGTCCCCAGCTGGCACACCTTCCGGCACCCCTGCCAAGAACCCCAAGAAAGCTGGATACTCTGAACTGCAGTTCGGCGCATAGTCACAAACACCAGTCAGA
>JBBPBX010051107.1:0-24705 GCA_038048925.1 Garcialebias charrua | reverse complement strand
TATATATATACGAAAACACAAGCTTTTGATAACTTTTACTCCCCACTGTGTTAAGGGCATATTAATCAAGTTTGAAGGCAATCCTTCCAAATCCCTAGGAGAAGTTTGCTAAAAAAAAAAATGCAATTAGAAACGCCCAAAAATGACCCTTTGACCCAAAATAACCGCCTTCCTGTTGGTTTAGGACCATGGCTCTAAGAGATTTTTTCATTGGTCCTGAGAAGATGTTCACAGAGTTTCAGAATTATCAGTGAAAAAATGGCTTTGGGCTGAGGTTTTAAAATATTCTAGGGGGCGCTGTGGATGAAATTGGCCAATTATCATGGATTCCTGTTCAAGGAATTCCCAAATTTTATTTTATTGTCCAATTCCCAAAGATGCACAGAAAACTCTCTGGCACCAACATTTTACGTTAAACAGGAAGGCAGCCATTTTGGAACACCATCCCAAATTTTACACGTTTTTGGCGGATTACAACCTCCGCATTTGAACGAACTCCTCTTAGGTATTTTGCTCAATCGGTTTCAAACTTGGCCAGTTGGGCCAAAAGACATGGAGGACGAGAAGTTATCTAAACCAGGGGTGCTCTTTGACCCAAAATAGCCGCCTTCCTGTTGGTTTAGGACCAGGGCTCCAAGAGACTTTTTCATTGGTCCTGAGAAGATACAGATGTTCACAGTTTCAGAATTATCAGTGAAAAAATGGCTTGGGACTGAGGTTTTAAATATTTTAGGTAGCGCTGTGGAGAATATTGGCCAATTATCATGGATTCCTGTTCAAGGATTTACCAAATTTTATTTTATTGTCCAATTCCCAAAGATGCCCAGAAAACTCTTTGGCACCAACATTTTAAGATAAACAGGAAGGCGGCCATTTTGAAACGCCATCCCAAATTTTACACGTTTTTGGCGGATTACAGCCTCTGCATTTGAATGAATTCCTCTTAGGTATTTTGCTCAATCGGTTTCAAACTTGGCCAGTTGGGCCAAGAGACATGGAGGACGAGAAGTTATCTAAACCAGGGGTGCTTGCACTTTTTCAGCATGCGAGCTACTTATAAAACAACCAAGTCAAAATGATCAACCCACTACAAAAATGCAAAACATATAACTATCTTCAAATGTATTAACAATGGTGGTGCTGTTTATCATTTCTCTCCAGTGTGCCCCCTATATTATTCCAACAGTTATATCTCAGTGAGACATCATTTGAAATGCACCAGATTGATTGTGCATAATCATTGAGCACTTCCAGACACATTGGTGTTGTTGTTTAACATTTGACTCCAGTGTGCCCCCTACATCATTCTAACAATTATATATCTCAGTGATACATTATCCGATATGCGCCACACAGCAAATTCGGAAGTGTTAATTCAACTCCTATAGAGTTAAATTTAACACTTTCGAAGTGTCTATATAGGTCCACCCTAGATTGAGTTAAAATAACACTTTTAAAAGTGTTAAACGTTGTAGTGTTAAAACAACACTCTAGGGAGTTGAAATTTAACACAAGTCAGTGTTGAATTTACCCAACACTACATTGTAGTGTTGAAATTTAACTCAATCTATGTGTTAATTTAACACTGAATAATGTTCAAAATATATTAACTCGATGGAAAGTGTTAAATGAATTTTTAAAATACTACTGGTTGTCAATGCCATTAATAATTCACAAATTCACTTCCAAACTTCCAAAATCTTAAAGTTATGAAAACCACACAAGTTGCAATTTTAGAATCTACTTTTATTTTAAACAAGCACTATATAAAACATGGGTTTGCAACAACAAAAGTCAAATAAAATGTGGCACAATATATGTTTTTCACACATCTCATTAGAAAACTGCTTGTCATAGGGTCTGTAATAAAGCAAGTCCTTAACTGGAAAAACAGAAAATGAATCTGCTCTCTCATTGATAC
Source organism: Garcialebias charrua (assembly GCA_038048925.1). Lineage (NCBI taxonomy): Eukaryota > Metazoa > Chordata > Actinopteri > Cyprinodontiformes > Rivulidae > Garcialebias > Garcialebias charrua. The sequence goes on along the minus strand of JBBPBX010051107.1, from coordinate 22,784 downwards.
AGTATGCATTAAAATGATAATCAAATAAAGTGTAGCCACTCTGCAAGTCAAAATGAAAGCTTGGTCATCATGTACAAAGATGTTAGTGACTTTTCTGAAAATAGGAATTTCTGTTCAGTACAAACAAACATACCAATCTGATCTTTAAAAAAAAAAGCTAAGTCTGGTCCTCTGGACATTCAAAAAACAAAGCAAAACAAAGCAAAATAAAATAGACGTTTCGTCTTTCGTCTGAAAGACTTCTTCAGTCTGAGATGCTGTTTCAACTCAGTCTTATAAATAGCACCCTCACAGTGGATCAACCAGTTGGCTGATGACAGCCAAAACCAGCTGCTCGAATGATCAAGGAGGACCATCAACCTAACGACGGATCGTTAGCACCCTGATGGTTGTTTGCTATTCACAAGGGGCTGAGTGATACTAGCAATAACAGCATTGTAAGAGGGGGACAGTTGAACCCGGAGGCCTCCACCTCTGTTTAATGATGGATGGTTTCTTTTCACAAAGATGACCTCCTTTACTCCTCTCTCAAACCATCGTTCCTCTCTATCAAGGATGTGAACATCTTCATCCCTGAAAGAGTGACTGCTGGCGTGGAGATGAGTGTAGACCGCAGAGTCCTGACCTGATGATGTTGATCTTCTGTGCTGGGCCATCCTTTTGGCCAGTGGCTGTTTAGTTTCCCCGATATAAGACTGATCACAGCCCTCCTGACACTGAACAGCATACACAATATTACTCTCTCTGTGCTGGGGGACTGGATCTTTGGGATGAACCAGTCTTTGCCGTAATGTATTTTGGGGTTTAAAAGCCACTGTTCTAAACACAACGTCGCAGTGGCTTTTAAACCCCAAAATACATTACGGTAAAGACTGGTTCATCCCAAAGATTCAGTCCCCCAGCACAGAGAGAGTAATATTGTGTATGCTGTTCAGTGTCAGGAGGGCTGTGATCAGTCTTATATCGGGGAAACTAAACAGCCACTGGCCAAAAGGATGGCCCAGCACAGAAGATCAACATCATCAGGTCAGGACTCTGTGGTCTACACTCATCTCCAGGTCAGAGGTCACTCTTACAGGGATGAAGATGTTCACATCCTTGATAGAGAGGAACGATGGTTTGAGAGAGGAGAAAAGGAGGCCATCTTTGTGAAAAGAAACCGTCCATCATTCAACAGAGGTGGAGGCCTCCGGGTTCAACTGTCCCCCTCTTACAATGCTGTTATTGCTAGTATCACTCAGCCCTCTGTGAACAGCAAACAACCATCAGGGTGCCAACGATCCATCGTTAGGCTGTTGGTCCTCCTTGATCATGTGAGCAGCTGGTTTCAACTGTCATCAGCCAACTGGTTGATCCACTGTGAGAGGGTGCTATTTATAAGACTGAGCTGAATACAGCTTCTCAGACTGAGGAAGTCTTTCGGACGAAAGACGAAATGTGTCTACATTTTTTTTTTTTTTTGTTTTTTGAATGTCCAGATGACCAGACTTAGCTTTTTTAGATTTTTCTACCTGGATTATTGAGCATGCATCAGGCTAACACAACCAAGGTTGTCACCCGTTGCTTGTATAACAGAACCAAGCAATGGAGAGTCTGAGAAAGGCACCTCAATTCCTTGAGTTTCAAACCTTTTAAGATCATCAACAAGTGGCTTCAGGATGTCATCAGAGCCATGAGTTTTCAGGTCTTGTGAGTGAAAAAGACTCACAACTTGTATATTCATCAACACGGAATTACATTTTGGGGGGAGGTTCCTCAAGATAAAGTAAATACAACCAAGTTTGAATTTCTCAAGTACAGCTGAGAACTGCCTCTCTTACTTCCCAAAGAATGTCATTAACAAGTTCCTCCATGGAACCCACCATTGCTTGAACGATGCTCTCAGCAACACCAGATGTTTGCAACTGTGCGACAACAGAGACACACCCGTTCAATATATTATTGTTGTTGGTAGACGGTGGAGTACTTACAGGAAAGTTTGTACTGGCCGCCTGTGAAGTAGACGGCTCACTAACTTCATTCTGAGTGTCCACATTGTCCGCAGTATTAGTCCAAGCAGTGTCTCTATGGAAATGAACAAGATGCACCCCAAGAGTTCTGTGCCTTGCAGGGGATGGTCTTGTGATCAATGATGATGTAGTATCTTTGGATGTTGCTCTTGTTTTCTCCAACACACAGGAGGAGGGGCTGTCCTGGTTCTACACCACCAAGGAAGGTTTCGACACTGGTTCCCATCTTTGACAAAATGTAAAGAGAAATAATAAAAATCATGAAATATAGAACAATTCAAATAGCTAACAAAGCCAATAAGAAAATGCTTCAGCACAAGATATAGGATCTGAATAACTGAATACAGTACGATTTGCATACCTGTAAAGATCTCACAACATGGTCCACAGCTTGACATGAGCTGATTTTTGCACTCCTCCTGTGGCCTTTGGAGGTAGGTGGAAGAAGCTGAAGCAACATTCTGAGTGTCCACATTGTCCGCAGTATTAGTCCAAGCAGTGTCTCTATGGAAATGAACAAGATGCACCCCAACAGTTCTGTGCCTTGCAAGGGATGGTCTTGTGATCAATGATGATGTAGTATCTTTGGATGTTGCTCTTGTTTTCTCCAACACACAGAAGGGCTGTCCTGGTTCCACACCACCAAGGAAGGTTTCGACACTGGCTCCCATCTTTGACAAAATGTAAAGAGAAATAATAAAAATCACAAAATAGAGAACAGCTACATTAAAATAGCTAACAAAGCCAATAAGAAAATGCTTCAGCACAAGACATAGGATCTGAATAACTGAATACAGTACGATTTGCATACCTGTAAAGATCTCACAACATGGTCCACAGCTTGACATGAGCTGATTTTTGTACTCTTCCTGTGGCCTTTGGAGGTAGGTGGAAGAAGTTGAAACTACAGCAGAATGCGTGACAGGTCACAGTCCCAGCCTAGGGGAGAAATAACAGACACGTTCAGATAATACACAACTCATATTTAAAAGAGAAGAGAGCCAAATTAACCAGACTTACCTTTATCTTGTGCCATCAATGTTCTCAGTTCATCATGTTCATCCAAAATAACTTGTTCACCAGGTTCAGCCTGGAGAGCATTTCTCACCATCTATAAGATTAAGCATGACAAAGTCAGAATTTCCATCAATGTTCATCATCATCAGTTTAACAGCAAATTATTTTTGTACGTAATATTTTACATCATTTGTTACAAAAGCTGCACACCTCTTTAGCTGCTTCTCGTTCAGCATGTGTTGTCGTCCCTCCGTTTGTGTGAACAATCACTGTGGCACCAGATGAATCAGAGGATGCTAGCAAGGAGTCTCCAGAAACTGACACAGATGAGCTTTCTGACATGGTTGACTCCAACGAAGTAGATGACAAATCATGTTGAAGCACAACTGGAAACAGTAGAAAAAATGTACAAGTGCAAAAAAAAAAATTAGTTACAAATACAGTACTCATTTATGAGCTCCTTCCCCAACTATGCTGAACCTCACCTGTTGACTTCTCGGTTGTCACCCTAACAGTAAGGTTCCCTGCTTGCAAAAGATCCTCAAACACATCTGCATCGACTTCTGTCCCTGATTCATCTGTTAAGTGCTCAGTTTCAAGTGGAAGATCTAGCTTCTGAATGACTGGTAAAAATAGTATATTTAGAGCAATGAAGAAAATTTTCAGAATTTTTAAAACACTTTTAGTAAACCTAACTAAGTTATTCTGTAATTTTTGTCCAGAGGTCATTACAACTAGCTGCTATTAACACAACTCCATAAGACATTATCACATAAATTCAACAGGTATTACAGCAAGTAGTCTAACATTATGGACTACATGAAAATTTATGCTAACCTTTCTGAAGAAATGTGTTGAAGTCATCATAACGACCTTCAGCCTCAGCCACTTTGACATACTTCTGCGTTTCTCCAAATCTCACCTTCACCAACATGATGTCCTATTAAAGAAAAAAGATAAGGCAGATACAATTGATATCATTTACAGCATACGTTGTGTAGACAGTAAAATTTAGCTTTGCTTTACTCGCATGAGATGGACTGTGGACTCCCACTGGTGTACTTGCTTCTTTGATTCTCATTATATTTAGGAGTCATGCCAACCAGAACAATGGGAGCCAGCCCCGTTACATGGTTACTAGAGCCCAGCATGGCGGCTAACAGCACCGACACCCATTAATACAAACAGTTTGACAATATAACATTGCTTGAAGATATAAACATGACAGTAGTTATTTTTTATATGCATGGGTAGCTGCAACATTGAGTAAAGTTATAAAAACTCATGGCATTGAACACCTAATTACCTTTAAGCTGATGAAGTATGCAACCCTGTTGTGTTGTTCCACTCAGCGCCAGAGGCGTGTTGTGTTGCCTTGTCGCTCACGTCACAGGTGGAGCTGCAGGATAAGAGATGAAGACAAAAAAGGGTAGAAAAAGTGAGGATAATGATGAAGTGGTGAAAGGAAAACGTGCTTACCGTGTATGGTAGTTCGTGTCTGTTGTGATGCGTTTATTAAAGGCACTAAGTTCAACAAGAACTAGTTTTAATTTGTCTCAACACTGAGCTGCGTGGAGCTCTATGGCGCTGGCTCCACTAACAAGCTTAATTTATTATTTGTTATCCCAAAAGTTAAAGTAAATAAATAAAAACAACTAATAAAATGACATGACCGCTAAACATGTTAACTCGGATGGCCGTCAGATTTTTCTAACAGTTGTAATGTTTGTTTAGCCCAGGGGTCTGCAACCTTTATGATCAAAAGAGCCATTTTTGTGTCTTCGTTCACTAAATTCAATGTGTCCAGAGCCGCAACAACCTGCTACAAATGTGGTTATCAACTAGTGGCCTGCGGGCTACTTAAAGTTTGTTGGAGAAGACTTTTGTGGCCAGTAGGGGTGACATTTTAAAGCTAAAAATATCTAATGATTTTTAACATTTGACATTTTTACAATTTAAGACAAATGAAAAGACCAGATTATTATAAAGAGGAGGAAATGTTAAAAAAAAAAAAACTATAAACTATGCAGACCTTTTTTTTACTGTGGAAAAAAAATTAAGTACTGTATAGAAATAAAGCAAAAAGTTAAAGTATTTACAAAATAAATGCTAGGAAAACAGCTAAAATTATTGATGTTTGTATAACATTAGCACTTTGAGATTTTCATTAATGAAAAGTGCGTTATAAATTGAATTCATTATTATTATTATTAACAACCAATAAAATTCTAGTTTGTGTTCGTTTTGGTCTAAGCTTGAAAGAGCCACTACAGAGGGAGCAAAGAGCCGCATGTGGCTCAAGAGCTGCAGAACCCTGGGTTAGCCGGAAACCTCGTGAAAACTTTAGCTAGCGTTAGCATTAGCTTCTCACATAGCTAAAACCCCCGGTCGAGCACGCTCTCACTCTCGATACATCACGCCATAAAAAGCTTAGAATATACCATACCATACCATACCATTTTATTTATAAAGCACTTTAAACAGGAACAAGTCCACCAAAGTGCTGGACAAACAAACACGCAACAGGCAACACATACAATGAAGTACAACACGAAAAACATAAAAACATTGCAGATCATAAATCAAACGATCCAGTACACATCAGCTGGCACTGAAAGCGATGAATATGAAGAGAATGACATGACAGTTAAACATTGAAGGGATTTCAGTTTAATGGTGTTCGGAAATGACCAGGCGTCTCTTGAGAAAAGTAAGGTTTATTGATTAAGACACAGGTTTAAAACAGGATAAACAGAAAATGGGCATTAGGTCAATTCATGTGCACACGAACCAAGCTGCTGGATCGAACCTCTCGCCGTGAAGTCGCTCCAGGAATGCCTAAAGTCTCTCTTTGATACGTGATGTTATGTGGTACCATAAATTGTTTTGGGATTCTGCTGTTGTCCCATTGGTTAAACCTGATAGTTGCCTTAGCAACGAGATTTATGATCCTGCTCAAGGTCTCTGCTTCCTGACCTTTATCAGTTTGTGTGCTTCTTTGTTTGTGCAAATTCAGAGGAGCAGTTCTAGATTTAAACGAGTTTTGCTTAAGTTTAAACAAGTTATTGTCCTGTGCACCTTGTGTGTGATTAACTAAGTGTGAGCCTGTGTATTGAGCATAACTAAATGTATTTCTGATGTGTGTGGTATACTAAAGATGTTTTTGCTGCATGTGTGCCCTCCCCCCTTGGAATGTGTTGTGTGCAGCTCTGGTTTGCTTCAAAGAGGTGGCCCGTGGGTTGAGGCCTGGTCCAGCAGCTCTGATCGTAAGATTAATACTGGCACAGCTGAACATGTGAAATCCTTTGTGGTTACATGAGAAACACAGTTGCAAATCGAAGCACATCTACTATAGGTTTGATCATGTGAATAATATAGGTTTAAGCATAATAACGTGTATAACAGTGATTTATCCTTCAACATCTTAACTCAGATGGCCTTCAGATTTTTCTAACAGTTTTAATGTTTGGTTAGCCGGAAAAATCGTGTTAGGACACTTAAGCTAGCGTTAGCATTAGCCTCTAGCAAACGTTGCATTTTTTAAATTTATACCATGATATCCAAACGCAACGTTAAGCACACCATGTATATTGAGAAAAGGGAAAATTAATGCAGTCATAAAAAATATACATGCAAAAACTTACGGTACGTTGTCACGATGCTCCAGACTTGATGCTCCCGCTTTTGAAAAAACACACATTGAATTCTGGGAGTGACTTCTTCTTCTTGATGAGGTTTTATTGGCGGTTGGCAAAAAGCGTTGAGGTCGCATTACCGCCACCTACTGGTACTGGGAGTGACTCGGTCAGGTGTTGGTTTAAACCTGACAAAGTTAACTCCTCAGAATAACAACAACTCTTTTGGTAAACTAACACTCATATTGTTAATCTAAACCAAAGAAGTGTTGAATTGACTACAGATTTTGAACAGACAACACCAACACTGTAAATCTAACACTTTTGGTGTTTGGCTGTCATATTGTTAAGTTTGCAGATGATACAGCTGTGGTGGGATGCATCACAGATAATGATGAATCCAGCTACAGACAGGAGGTGGAACATCTGGAGAGCTGGTGCAAAGAGAACAACCTTCACATGAATGTGAAGAAGACGAAGGAGATGATTGTGGACTTCAGAAGGAACAAACACACCCACACCCCACTGTATATAGGTGGATCTGCGGTGGAGGTGGTCTCCAGCTACAAATACCTGGGTGTACACATGAATGATAACCTCAGCTGGAGCAACAACACCACCAGCCTGATCAAGAAAGGTCATCAGAGACTCTACTTCCTCAGACGGCTGAGACGAGCCGGTCTGAGAAGCCCAGTCCTCACCTCGTTCTACAGGTGTGCAGTGGAGAGCGTCCTGTGCTCCAGCATCAACGTGTGGCATGGAGGCTGCACAGTTGCAGAGAGAAAAGCTCTGCAGAGAGTGGTGAAGGCTGCACAGAAGTCTGTGGGAGTCAGTCTCCCCACCATCACAGACATTTACACCTCCAGATGCAGAAAAAGAGCCACCTGCATCATGAAAGACCTCACTCACCCAGCACACTCACTCTTTGCACCACTCCCCTCGGGACGGAGGTTGAGGAGCATCAAATGTAGAACCACTAGACTGAGAAACAGCTTCTACCCTGAGGCTGTCAGACTCATGAATAAATAAATAATAAGAATAAACACTGCAAAATGTCACATCATACTGATACTGATCTGTTTCTTGTTGCTGCGTTCATCTGTGACCATCTGCTCATGTTCGTGCTGCTGTTTATAATGATGTTTTTCTACTACATTAGGGCTTAGTGTATTACTAGCTGATGTGATGTCTCTCTTAGTTAATCCTAGATGTTATTATTGTATTTCTCTTGCATTTGTTGTTGGATGTAACTGGGACCCTGTGTACATAATCTCGTTTTCAACACATGTACTACATGCGGTGCAAATGACAATAAATTCTCTCTGACTCTCTCTGACTCTGACCAACACTGTAAATCTAACACTTTTGATTTTGCTGTGCACATTTTTGGGACGTCATCAGTGTGCGCTTCTACACACTGGTGTTGTTGTATAGCTTTTGACTCCAGTGCACCCCTAGATTATTCCAACAGTTATATATCAATTAAATTTCATCCAATATGTACCAGATTTATTGTGCATCATCAGTGACACTTCTAGACACATTGGTGTTGTTTTTTTTATTTCACTCCAGTGCTCCCCCTAGATTATTCCAACAGTTATATCTCAGTGACACATCAAACAATCTGCACCACGTTTTTGGTGCATGATCAGTGAGCATGTCTAGACACATTGATATTGTGGTTTAACACAAGACTCCAGTGCGCCCACTAGATTAATCCAACAGTTACATATCAGTGATACATCATCCGATCTGGACCAGATTTATTGTACGTCATCAGTGAGCACTTGTATACAAATTAGGGATGCACGATCCACATTTTCTTACTTCCAATCCGATCCCAACCCTTAAATCTGGATATCGGTTGATACAGATCCAGTTCCGATATCATCATCATCATTGATTTTATACGAGGCTGTAATAATCTCCACTCAAGTACAATGTGTACACATATATGCATGCATGTCCAAAAAGGCAACTTGAGGTAAGTTTTATTAATGTTGGATAAGTTTCAAAGTTACGATCAAATTCTACTAACACAAAACGTTTTTTTTTAATTCCTAGCTTTAAAGTGGATATTAAAGTAATTAATTTAAGTGATTGTTTGTTTAAAGTTATTTTATATATTCTTTTAAATAATGGGGTGATATTAGATTTTTTTTATTCTTTCTGCACTCTTTTCATTCAATGTTTTCTTTTTGATGAATTTGTTTTATTTTGTCTCTTTTAAATGAATGAATAAATTAATTATATAAAATATTAAATAGTTTTATATTTGCTAAGTTCATGGCATAAACCAACACAGACATGTTCCTGTTTTTAGTATTTTACATCGCTTTATAATATAGCTGTTTAATCATACCTGCAAACTAGTCACCTTTTGGCAAAAATCACAGTTTTCAAAGCAAAATATATAATTTACGTGAATCGTGTAGATCCGAAGAGTTTTTGTTTTCGGTGAGGGGTGGGGCAGGGTCAGACCCGTGGCAGATTAGATGGCATCATTTCCCACTGACTGGACTTCNGTGGCAGATTAGACGGCATTGACTGGACTTCAAGAAACAACAAGGCATCTGTCGACAATAAAACATCTTTGGTGAAGCGCGTCATTTGGCCAATCACAATCTCAAGACAGACAGTAGCGGGGGGTGGGGGGAGACGACAACGAAATCTTTGGAATGGTGTACAGTACTTTTAATGTTGCTAGACACCTTTAGTTTTGAGGTAAGTGTTGTTATTCGCCAATGATATATGCTGTGCAAGTTGAACTTGATTTTGAAAAAAATAATAATTTTAGCAACATTATGTGTCGTAATACGTTACATTTTCCAACATAACTATCTGTAACGGAAAGCTTGTCAGCATAATGTAATGATAATTAGCTAACATCGATGAATTGTATGTTAACATTAGCTTACAGTGTCACTCGTTTTAATGTGAATAATTTTAGGAAGGCTATCTCTAACGTATCCATACCGCTGTCCGATAATGTGTCATTGTTATAAAATGATAGAAATTAAAACTAACGTTACGTAAAATAAATAAAACTAACGTAATGTAAAATAAATAAAACTAACCCAATGTGCCCATGAAATGGGGGAGTGGTGGTGCAGAGGTTAGAGATGCTGGGCCTGTGATCAGAAAGTCGCAGGTTCAACTTTTGGTACAGTCAACCTAAAAAATGTGGGTGGAAAAAAGTGAAATACCCACACCTGCCTCCACCCTCATTTGCCCCACTCTGGGTCCCTGAGCAAGGCCCCTAACCCCTACCATCTGGTCCCCAAAACAGGTCTCTTTTGAAAATGAGTTCTAGTGACTCAGTGAGACTAACATGTACAAATAAAGGGTAAATGAAATGTGACACACCAGAGTTTTAAATTTATTTATTTTTTCACTCAACCTTTGTACACGTTAGTCTCATAGAGTCATGGGGACTCATTTTCAAGAGACACCTGTTTTAAACAAAAACAAAAAAAGTACAACAATAAAATGCAAATAAAATAGTAAAATGTAGTGTTATAAAACAAAATCAAATCAGGGTGTCATATAAAACAAGGTAAAGTACAAAAAAACAACCTAAAAACAGAAAAACGTTTGCTTTGAGCTGTGAGAGGACACTATGAGACTGGATTCAAGCTAAAGAAACTCACTGAAATAATGGGTCACCTGCTGCAACTGGATGATGACTGAAACATGTTGTTTTTCCCCTAATTCTATTTTTCTTCTTGGAGTAAACCAGAATGTTTAATTTACATGTTAAAAATCAAAATCTTTCGGGGGGTGGGGGGTCGCTAGGGTTGTCACCTTTTTCATCCCTCCTGAGTTTGCAGGTATGGTTTATAATTTTTTTATACAGTTTTCTTGTAATTTTTAATTAATATGCTTTTATATGATTGTCTACTGTTGTACTGATAAATATCTCCTGGCGGGTAAACTATATCTTGGCTGCAAGTATCAAGCTGCGAAATCCTTCATTTTCTACAATTGATAGTGGTTGGTCATTAATTACGATGAAGTTTAGCAACTTCTCGGTAAACATTTGAGCTCCGTGGCTTCAGCGGTGTGTTTTCCTTGTTCAATCTGGGGTGGGCGCTCTGATTTCGGTCAGCCGCTCTCAGCCTGTCCCTCCACCAAGAAGGGGACGCGGCTGGCCAGGTCGGGATGCCTGTGTTTTGGTTCAGTGAGAGTTGTGTCCCGCTGAAGCCCCGGAGCTTGAATATCCAAAGTAAAACTCACTTGACCGTGACCAAGTTGTTTACTTGGTGGGGTAGCTTCAGTTTGCTTTGGACTACTCTGACTGACGAAGCCCTCTGGAGTGAGGGTGAAACGTTTCTACTAAAAAGAAACTGTCCAGATGAACTGATTGAGAATGAGCGGATCACTTGACCGTGGTTTAACTGATTATTGATTATTTCACTGACTATGCATTTTATTAAAGTGCGACTAAACACAGGCTGAGAAAGTACCTCTTCCCCCTGAAGCAGTTTGAAAATCTCCCTGAAAATGGGCGTGTCGGGAGACAAGGAGGGGTGGAGGTAGAGTTGTGCTTTTGTCCACGCCTCCACCTGCAACAACCTAAAACAAATTAAACCTCTAGCCAACAACATACACCAAGCAACAACAAAGTATAAACATGTAGATGTATTTATCTATTCCACCCATTCCATCCAAAACCAAAGGCTTACAAAAATGGATAAAAAATGAAAAGTAAAACCGTTTGTCAGGAGTGAAATGTGGCACTTCCATATAAGGTATGAATGCTGCAGGACCTTCTCATCTCTGCAGGGGATTGGCTCTGCTTGAACCACCTTTGTGATGTCAGAGTGAGAAAACGTGTCACAGTGAGAATCCTAGACCAATAAGAAAATTAAGCTGCAATACCTATGTTCAACCCATAGATGTTGCCATAAACACGTTTTTAGATCGGGGTTTAGTTCCTCTTTAAAGAATTTTTAGACGTGGCAGATGCATTTATCATTACAGTGAAACGAGACTAAACAGATTTGTTAGAACATAAATGTCTATGCAATACAATGATCACTATAGCCATGTCAACAGTGTTTTATAATGTTACACATGTAAAAAAAGAAGGAAAAAAGAGTAACACTTATTATAAAGCTATTTCTGATGTTCTGTGCATGAGAATTCTCCACCTTGTTCTCCATGCCAGCAGTATCTGCTCCAGCTTACCTTAGATCTGGGATGAAGTCTTCATTTCTGCACATTATACAATTGTTCTATTTGTGTGTGTTTTTTTTATAGCAACCAAGTACCTGGATAACAGAGTTGATTGTGCTTGTAGCCTGACTACTACTGTAAAATTGTAATTCACTGATTAAAATGTTCATTTAAATGAAACTGTTTCTAGTTATAATCATAACAGATGACAAAATAAGTGTTAATTGTGCAAAAATAAATTACAAAACAATTATAAAATATGTAAAATGTAAAACAAGCTTTAATGAAGTACGTTTACTACTACTGTTTATTAATGACATCATCTCAAGTCAGCAGGAGCAACATCACCATCATCACAACAACACAAACTGAGTGCTGCAAGTTTAATCTGCACAAATATTTTCAATCAGGGCTCAAAATATTTATACTATTTATTAATTACATACAGGAAGCACAACAAGATGGAAGCAAGTGGTGGCTTACCATTTCAGTGGCAATTCTACCAATGGGGCAAATTATAAGCCAATCATTCTAGAAATCATTGAAAGAGCAATCAAAAAAGGCATTCAATACAAGATCAACTGGACTTTATTTGTAACAGAAGACGTTTCGCTTCTCATCCGAGAAACTTTATCAATTCAATGAACCAGACTGTGTGCGCGTGGATTTATAACAAGAGTCACGCACCAGCCCATCCACAGAAGAATGTCCCAGCACAGGAGAGCAACCTCCTCTGGACAAAACTCAGCTGTTCACCTCATCTCACGGACAAGGGTCACTCTTTTGATGACCAAAATGTGCAAATCTTGGACAGAGAGCACAGATGGTTTGAGAGAGGTGTGAAGGAAGCTGTTTATGTTAAGAGAGAAAAACCTTCTCTTAACAGAGGAGGAGGCCTGAGATTTCAACTTTCCAAGACTTCTAACTCAGTTTTGGGGCTGATTCCCAAGCGTTTTACACCGGAGGGGAACAGAGGTGTCTTGTCTGTGAATTAGACTAGCAAAGTTTCTTTGAGAAACCTCTGTTGTTGGGCTGTGAGGTGTTTTTGTCCATTTACATACAGTTATGTGTCTTCTGTCAGAGACTTCAAGGGAACCCCCTACTGTTAAGGTGTGATCTGTCAATTTACATGTATGTGTTACCTCAGCTTGCAACCAACATATGTTGGTGCATGACTCCTGTTATAAATCCACGCGCACACAGTCTGGTTCATTGAATTGATAAAGCTCCTCTGATGAGAAGCGAAACGTCTTCTGTTACAAATAAAGTCCAGTTGATCTTGTATTGAATGCCTTTTTTGATTTATCATGTCCTGGACGACTGAGAATCTTCACCAGAGCATTGAAAGAGCAGCTTCCATAGGCCTTCTCATGCTAAACATCACTACTGGCATGGGCAGTGCTAACAGAGCGATGTAGTGGGCATTTGGAGTGGGCCACAACAAAACATCGGTCCAACAACCAGCAAGACCAGATAAAAGGCTTTACTTCATGCCAGATGTCCCACATCTGGTAAATAATTTGAAGAGTGCCCTGGTTAGTGGATAGACTTTTATAATTCCACCAGACATTGTGCTAAAAGAGGGACTTCAACACAATGAAGTTTCACTGGGTCCGTTGAAAGATTTGGTTGATTTTCAAGAAGAAATGCCTCTGAAAATTGCACCAAATCTCTCACAAAAACTCTTCAGCTAAGTCATTTTAAGAAAATGATGGTGGAGCCTGCAATGTATGTTTTCAGCAAGTCAGCAAGTGCAGGTCTGAAATGTATGGTGGAGCAGGAGCAGCAACATCCCTCCAACCTGACAACAGCCTGTTCCCTTTATCAGTCGGTCTCTCGGTGCAACACTATTGCTATGGTAAATGGAGCTTATTTATATAGCGCTTTCCAGCCCCCTGTGAGGAGCCCCAAAGCGCTTTACAATACCAGCCATCCACCCATTCATTCAGACATTCATACACTGGTAGTGGTAGCCTGCCTTGCAAGGCGCCATCCAGACCTACCGGGAGCAACTCAGGGTTAAGTGTCTTGCCCAGGGACACAACGACACATGGTGGGCGGACGCGGGATTCGAACCTCCAACCTTCCGATCGGGGGTCGACTGCCATTACCACTGTGCCACGGTCGCTATGGGAAATTGCACCTCGGCGCGATTACCTGAAGGCATATATTCATACCTTTACGGCAGGAGCGTCAGCGTCACCCTCGAGGCCCCGCCCTCTGGGTACTTAAGATGCGGACGCCCCTCAATTGGTCTCTTTTACCCTTCACCTCGCATAACCTGAACTTCGTGGGACTTCTCTGTTGTCATACCGCTCGTCAGAGGTGAGCTCGCTCTCTACGCTGAGCGTACAAAGAAATTTCTTGCGTACTGCTGGGCTGGCGAAAGCTAGTCCGGCACCCTTTACCTAACTTCGAAGCTTTTTCTTCTCTCTCTGCAGCTAGTTTGCTCTACGACGCTAACTGCGTCACACCGCGACCCTGCTAACGAGTAGCAGGCTAGCCAGCGAAAAGCTGTACGACGGAGAGAACGTCTTCTAACAAAATTGAAGCTACACTTCTCGGACATGGCTCCTGAGAAGGGAAGACGGAAGCTCAAGATTACAAAGAAAACCAGCAGGCTGACGAGCCCCCGCTCACGTCTCTGCCCCATCGGCTGCGGCTACTCCCTCTCGGCGACGGACACCCACGAGGCCTGTCCCGTCTGCCTGGGAATCCTGCACGCGAAATCAGCACTGGGGTCACCCGACTCCTGCCCACACTGCAGCCAGATGTCGGCGGTCGTGAGAAAACGTAGCTTGGACGTCGTGGCCAAAGCGATGGGTGGCACCGCAGCATGACGGGCCACTGGCCCTGCGGGACCTCTTGCTCCCGAGCCGTAGCTCGAAAACATGGACCTGGAATGCAGCGGATGAGTCGGAGGGGAAGACGCTCTGGAGTCGTCGGCCCCCGTTGGGGACTCGACGCTTGAGTCATCTGATTCTTTCACCGACGACGGTTACGGGAGGGACAGTGAGGACTCCCCCCGCAACCTGGCGTTGGCCCTGCCAAAAATGGACGCCTCGATCCCGGCGCTGCTGTGTCGCAGGACAGCGCATGCGCTACAGATCGACTGGCCAGACCCCACGCCTTGCCAACAGGTCACGAGGCTAGCGGGGAGCTACTTCTCGACGAAGCAGCAGCCGATGATGAAGCAAAAACTACAAATTTTTCTGGATTTCCTCACGGAGCTCACGTGCTCCTGCCCAGCCAGCATGCATGGTTGGACCCACATGGGGTTATTGTGGGCTAGTTGGGGAATGAGTGGGCTTGGGATTTATCTGGGCTAACTGCATGAGACCCATATGGTTATTCTATAAAGGAACCCATTTTGTTGGCCCTGTTGGGTTAAATATATGGGTCCTATACAGCATTATTGTGTGCTAACTGGCAATGGGACAGAAATAGGCTTGTTATAGATTAACCGATTCGACCGGATATCCGGTTTGACAAGCTAGCGATGTGGTTGCATCGGTAGCAGCCACGTAAACCGACAGCAACCAGCCACAAATCCAGAGATGAACCGGTTAAAAAGACACGGACCGGTTACGGACCGGTTATCGCGAGACTTGCTGGGTTTACAATGCGTTTCTAAAACAACGCGAGAGCGAAGCTATTCTCACGCATGCGCCATAGCTCACCAAGAGCACGAGCGAGCATGGATGTAAATAGTAGCCGCGCGCGCTAGCGAGTCACCGCGAAAGATTTTCAACACATCAGCCAGACAAAAATCTAAAGTGTGGAACGTTTTCGGGTTTTACTAGAAGGACGGAAAACTCGACAAAAGCCACGCTATTTGTAAGCTATGCAGCGCACCTCCGAAGTACACTGGTAGCACAACAAACCTCGACCAACAACTTTTCAAGCCTCATAACAACGAGCAGGATCATGCAGCTGCCACACACAAAGCGACGGGTAACGTTATCACTAAATTTTACGGGCAACTCAGTGATAGTTCACGAGCTACACAGGCCTTGAAGATCTCTTCCACACTGTTTTAAGTCCCTGCCCTTCCTCAGTAGCAGTGATAACTCCTGTCAATGAGCCCACAGAATGGGTGAACAGTCTTGTTGTTACACAGAAGAATAAACACGTTGTTGGACCCGAACTGCGTTGTCTCAGCCTTCACCTATAATATAAGCTGCATGACTATGACCCACAGCCATACAAGATTAATAAGAAGCATAAAGCTACAACAGTAGCCATGATGCAGAGAGGACATTCACAAGCCTATCAGCAGAAACAACATCCCTGCATCACAAGGTAAATCCCCCAGCACACTGTCAAAATACATCTTACAGTCTGCTGTGTTTTGTTGCTGTCACTAGATTTATTCTGCCTACTGTTTTTTGATTGTTTACACTGCATTTAACCATACTGTACAGTGTACACTAAATGTAATGTCATGTTTTATTTCTAGGTAACGGGGGATTCAGTTCAGAGAGGTCCAGTGCAGACTGAACCTGCAAATGGAGATTTGGACGGCTGCAATGATGCACCCCAGACCCAAGATGAGCATACAGGTTTGTGTTTTATAACTTGTGATCAAGAATGAGCTGACTTTGTCTTAAACTTGTGCTGCAGTCATTGTATCAGCATAAAACACATTCACAATAATGAGAGAATCTGCATGCATGCACAGAAAGAGTTAAATAATCATCATGATGATAATGATATATCTTTTACACATGTACACGAGTCCCTACATAAATAAATTCTGAACATCAGATGAAGATTTTTACATAAAATGGTAAAGTCAGTAAAAAAAAAAAACTTCATGGCAAACATAGCCAGTAATATATGGTGCATGTTTTCTATTTCAGATGATGAACCACCTTGTAAAAAGAAGAAAATGTCAGCGCTGGACGAGCTGTTGGGAGACTTTGAAGTGAGGATGGCAACTAGATCTGTGAGGGACCAGGCCAGTGAAGAAGTCAAGAGGTACAGAGAGCGTGAGGTACAGAGAGCATGTTTTTATATTAATCCGTGCCCACCTGCTCACACAAACTCATGTTCGTGCTGCTGTTGTTAGGTGTACTGTTCTTGCATTATGTTTTGTATTATTAAGTTCAAGTTCAAGTGTTTATTTGTCATATGCAGGTTAACACAGGGTTAACTTAGTACAATGAAATGCTCAGGATGAGAAAAAACGATTTTGACTTGCTAAAAAACAAACAACAAGCAAACAGGAAATACTAAAGCATGCAATGAGGGTACAAAATAAACTACCAAAAAGTGAAACAGTAATTATAATATTTACTAAGTTTCTGAAGAGAAAAATAGTAAACAACATGGTAGAATTTTAACGGTGAAGCAGGATGAATTTGTGTGAATAACTATTTCAAGGTAGTAATGAAATATAAGCTAAAATGCACATGATCTATATTGCACATAACTACCAAACTACAGGTTGTGTGACAGGTTATTGCACAACAGGTTATTGCACAGGACTCAGGAGCTTTGTGCTTATAGCTTATTCCTGGGTTTTTTTCCTAGTGATTTTTATTTTATTACATGCTGCTGTAACCATTTGTGCCTTTTATATTTTTTCTGTATTTTCTGTAGGAAATTTTCTTTTAGCTGGTCTTTAGGTCCATGTTTAAAAATAAACACATTTAACATGTGATTATTTTGTTTGGCTTTTTACTTTATTTTTACCAGTGCTTTACAGCACCCTTTTAGATATGATATATGTGGACTTTTACAAATTTAAAAATGCTCTAAGAATGTCACATTTATAGAAGTGGTCCTTTTTCTTTCATAATGAAATATTTGTCTACCGGTACATCAACAAATGTTAAAACGTAGAATTATTTGAAGTTTAATCGAATCGAACCGAATCGCTTTTACACTGCACCGAATCGAACCGAATCGCTTTTACACTGCATCGAATCGAATCGTTCCGTTTTTACAATAAATCGTTGTTGAATCGAATCGTAACCCTTGTATCTAGATGTGAATTGAATCGTCTGTCACACAGAGATGTACAACCCTAGACAGAAATGGGCAATTTTATATGGGACCCATGTGGTTTTAGTATAATGGGCCCTGCATGGGAAGCCCATATGGGCAGACTGTATTTACTCCAAGTGGTATAAGAGTGGGCTGACCTTACATGGGTTGAACTTGGGCATGAATGTATAGGTCCCAGTTCGTGTTTATGTGGGCTAACTGCGAATGGGACAGAAATGGACATTATTATATGGGACCCATGTGATTTTAGTATAATGGGCCCAGCATGGGAAGCACTTATGGGCTAACTGTATTTATCCCAAGTGGGCTAAATGTGGGATGACCTTACATGGCTTCAACCTGGGCATGTATATATAGGTCCCAGTTCATTTTTATGTGGGCTAACTGGGAATGGGACAGAAATGGGCAATATTATATGGGACCCATGTGGTTTTGGTATAATGGGTCCAGCATGGGAAGCACATGTGGGCTAACTATATTTATCCCAGTTGGGATAAGTGTAGGCTGACCTTACATGGGTTGAACCTGGGCATAGATATATAGGCCCCAGTTCAATTGTATGTGGGCTAACGGGGATTGGGACAAAAATGGGCATTATTATATGGGACCCATGTGGTTTTAGTATAAGGGTCCAGCATGGGAAGCCCTTATGGGCTAACTGTATTTACCCCAAGTGGGCTAAATGTGGGATGACCTTACATGGCTTCAACCTGGGCATGTATATATAGGCCCCAGCTCATTTTTATGTGGGCTAACTAGGAATGGGACAGATATGTGCATCAGTATATAGGACCCATGTGATTTTAGTATAATGTGCCCAGCATGGGAAGCCCATGTTGACTAACTGTAGTTATCCCAAGTGGTATAAATGTGGGATCAACAGATACAGATTTAAACTATACATTGAATTTACATTTATAAATTCATAGTATAGTTTAGATCTGTATCTGTTGATCAAAACCAACAATAATTACAACTCCTAGTGCCACAATCAAAAACGAAACTAAAAAATGGGGAGTGAACTGTGTTGATTTCCCATAATGCTTAGCGGTATATTAGTGTTCAATTATAGTTTAAATATGTGTCCGTTGGTCAAAGCCAACAAGAATTACAACGCATAGTGCCACAATCAAAAACGAAACTAAAAAATGGGGAGTGCTGTGTTGATTTCCCATAATGTTTAGCAGTATTTTAGTGTTCCGGGCTGCACCATGAGTCAGAAGGATGTCTGTGTTATAGAACTGCCTCTTGTTAAAGTTTGGGTATTAGCTGTTGTGAGGCTCAGAGTTAATTCTTTGGGTTAAACTCGCACAATGTTAAGATAGAAGTCACAGAGTATGGTGCAATATACGTGCTCTCTGACATACTTCAAGGATCGGAAATATCGGTAGGTTGGATCGGAATATCCAATACGTAAATTGTGCTGGTAAGAACACACGTGGGCCTTTAATGGGCCTCATGTAAGTTAACCATCTGGGTCCCACTGAAAACCCAGTCAGTGACCCTTAAAATTGTATGGGCAAACCAATGTGGGGCCACCATGGAAACTGCAAATAAACTCACTTGTTGCCCATATTCTAGCCTAGCTGGAACAACATTAACACCCAGGAAAATATCCTTGAAAGTACACATGTGGGTTTTACATGGGCCTCATGTAAGTTAACCATCTGGGAACCACTGAAAGCCCAGTCAGGGCCCATTAAAATCTATTTGGGCAAACCCATGTGGGGCCACCATGGAAACCGTGGACAAACCCACTTATTACCCATATTTTTAGCCCAGTTGGGACCCAGTTTAATCCCAGGTAGATATTCTTCAAGTTACACACATGGGTTTTACATGAGTCTCATTTAAGTTAAACATATGGGTCCCACTGAAAACCCAGTCAGGGCCCATTAAAATCTATCTGGGAAGACCCATGTGGGGCCACCATGGAAACCGTGGACAAACCCACTTATTACCCATATTTTTAGCCCAGTAGGGACCCAGTTTAGTCCCAGGTAGATATTCTTCAAGGCACACACATGGGTTTTACATGGGTCTCATTTAAGTTAAACATATGGGTCCCACTGAAAACCCAGTCAGGGCCCATTAAAATCTATCTGGGCAAACCCATGTGGGGCCACCATGGAAACCGTGGACAAAACCTTTTGGGACCCATGTTTTTTGCACATATGTATACCATATGGGGCCCACCTGTGCATGCTGGCTGGGTGGGACGACCTTAAAGCCCCCATGTCGCTGCCACTCTCTCCGTTCCTGGAAGTCGATGGGATGGAAGCAGCAGGGCTCACCAGCGCACTTCAGATAGAGGACACGCTAGCTTCCCATCTAGCTCCCGCTACGGCGGGCACGACGCCAACTCTGCTCAGCAGAACCTCGTCGAGAACTGAGCGGATGGGTCAAAGGCCACCCCTCCCGCATCCTTAAAACACAAACAGGAATTAAACATGCCTTCCAGGCTCACGGCGCATACGCGAGCTTGGAGGCCGTGTCTCCCGAACACGTGGATCATGTCGACTGTCTGTCATGGGCTCAAGCTGCAGTTCCTCAGGGGACCGCCCCCTTTCACGGGGGTGCTGCGGTCTAACATAAACCCAGCTTGTGCGCACGTCCTGAGAGAGGAGATTTCAACGATGTTGCAGAAGGGAGTGATAAATGTTGTTCCAAAGCATAAAATACGCTCCGGACACTACAGTAAATACTTCCTCGTGCCCAAAAGAGACCAGTCTTTGAGGCCGATCCTCGATCTCAGGACTTTGAACAAAAGAATAAAAACATTCAAGTTCAAGATGCTCACATTGCGACAGGTCCTCCAGTCTGTGAGGCCTGGAGACTATGCATGTACCATGGATTTAAAAGATGCTTATTTCCACGTGAGCGTAGGGAGGAGGCACAGAAAATACCTCCGTTTTGCGTTTGAAGGGAATTCAAGGCTCTCCCCTTTGGTTTAAAGACTGCACCGCGTACATTTACAAAATGTCTGAATGCAACACTGGCCCCTCTTAGGGGTCAAGGGGTCAGGGTCATGAACTACCTGGATGACCTCCTGATCCTGGCTGAGAGCAAAGTGCAGGCCCGGCTGCACTCACACATGGTGATCTCTCACCTCGAGGCTCTCGGTTTCATAATAAACCTGCAGAAAAGTGAGCTGACTCCATTGCGGGTTACCGTATTTCTGGGTGTACAGATTGACACCACTTTGTACAAAGCATGGTTTTCTGAGGAACGCATCACCTCGTTACGCCATTTCCTGACAAGCTTTAAACTGGGCCAGGAGGTGCCCCTAAAGCAGTGCCAACGCCTCTTAGGCCTCTTGGCGGCAGCCATACCCTATTTCCCGCATGCACTGTTAAACATGCGAGCCCTGCAAATGTGGCTGAATAAACAGGTGCGCCCTGTCCCCCTCAGACGAGCGGGGATGGTGTGAATCGACCCAGAATGTCTGACAGCCCTAGAACCATGGAGGGACCCCTCAGTGTTTACGAAGGGCGTCTCGTTAGGACAAATGTCGTCCCGTGTGGTAATAACGACAGATGCCTCAAAGAGAGGATGGGGAGCAATCTGCAGAAATCAGAATGCCCAAGGCCTCTGGAAACAGCAGGAAGCGAAATTACATATCAACTTCCTGGAGTTGAGGGCCATGTTTCTGTCAGTGAAATACTTTTTTGGAAAAGGGCTGCTCGCAGGACAGCATGTCCTGGTGAAATCAAACAACAGGACGACAGTGTCTTTCATTAACAGGGAAGGAGGGACAAGGTCCCGAGCCCTCTTGGGTCTGACACAAAAACTACTCATGTGGTGTACCCCAAGATTACTGTAGCTCAGAGCAACTCATATTCTGAGTGAGCTGAACCACAGTGCAGATGCCCTTTCAAGAGGGCCTCTGCTGGCCTCTGAATGGAGACTGAACCCACGGGTCGTGGATCAAATCTGGTCACGATACGGGAAGGCCTCGGTCGACCTGTTCGCTGGTAAGTCCAGTACACACTGTGGACTGTACTTCTCCCTAAAGGAGGCAAATGCACCGCTGGGGACAGATGCCCTGGCTCATGACTGGCCAGCCAGTGTGCTGTATTACGCTTTCCCACCAGTCCCTTTGATTCAGGCGATGTTGGAGCGTGTGCGCAATGGAGGCCTTTCCATGATTTTGGTAGCCCCCAGGTAGCCGCACAAACCATGGTTCCCTGAATTGATCTCCATGTCGTCAGGGGTTCCATGGCAGTTACCTTCTCACAGAGACATGCTAACTCAGGCACACGGGCAGCTTCTGCACCCACGTCCTGAACTATGGCGTCTTTCTGCTTGGCCGCTGAAAGGGACAGGCTGAGGGACACTGGCCCTGGCTAAGGCCCTGTGTTAAAAAAAAGGGGAGAAAAAAGAGAGGAGGAACTGATGGCTGGAGGAAGCATGCCAGTTGTTCCATCTCTGACCATACCAGTCACTGATGTAGCCCTGTTATTCATTGTCTCTCACTGATCGTGTCCGAGGCCATAAGAGGGGCGTTTTTCAGCAATGGAGGTCGGCGGATGCCCCCTAGCACTGGTAAACCCAAGAAATTCAGACTACTATTAGAACTACTGTGAGTTTGTCAAATGACAATTTTAAAGTATTCACCTTCCATTAGGTGTCTGGGCCCCTGGGGCTGGAGATCTTTGTTTGTAGGTTTGAATAGTAAGTAAACATCCCCTCCTGAGAATCTTCTCTAGCATATCACCTCCAGTAGGACAAAACAAAAGATCACTCCCCCACACTGAGAATCTTCATTAACATACTCCCCCCACAAATAACCCCCACATTCCAACAGCATTGCTTCTTCAGTTGAGAGAGTTGCTTTCTTACACCAGAGAGAGACTTATTGAAAGATATAGCTCTGTACTTTCAAAAATTTGCTGAAAGGAGCATATATATATATATATATATATATATATAT
>JBBPBX010051106.1:0-24707 GCA_038048925.1 Garcialebias charrua | reverse complement strand
TATTTTTTTCTGCTTCATGTTCAGATGTGACTTTAAAATGAGCTTCCGGTATTTAAATGTATATTTACCAACACAGAAAAATGTCACACAGAAAGAATATATATTTTTTAAACATTTTTTACATTTTTGGAGGTGCGGAGGTGTTATGAGCTGCTGCTGAGGAAAACTTTAAACCTGTGCGTGAGTATGACTATAAATCATTGGTAAGTCCATATTTATTTAAATACATTTATATAATTAAATGTAAGGTCATAAAAAAAGGGATACTAAAATTTAATAACGATTTATTTTTTCGCTGAACAAAGCTGGACGGGGAAACTTTGAAGAGCCTAGAATTGTTTGTTGACGATTATTTTGAAAAGCTAGTCATGAGCAAAACCAGTACATCCGGCGCTGCTAGCGAGTCAGCTAATGCCCCGTTAGCTAAACGACACCGAGAGGGTAGCTCAGATAGCTCGACAGAAACGTCCGCGGACAATTCAGGCTTCACGGCTATATTGGAATCAATAGACAAGAAGTTGTCTAGCTTAGACGCCCGGCTGGCTTTGGTAGAGGTGTTACACAAAGAATTCCAGAGTTTGAGAGAATCGCTCGAGTTCAGTCAACAACAGGTAGCATCTCTAGCTAAAGAAAATACGGAGTTGAAGGGGACCGTGAGACAAATAACAGACCAGATTACGCAGCTTTCTGGCGATAATAAGAAAATGAAAGAGTCATTGTTAGATATCCAAGCTAGAAGCATGCGGGAAAATCTAGTTTTTTCTGGAATTCCGGAGAAAACGGAGGAGGATCCGGAGGCCTCGGTCCGGGCCTTTATTCAGAACCAGCTAAAGTTGCCGAGTGACACTGTCAAATCGATGACTTTTCATCGAGTTCACCGCCTGGGAGGTAAAAAACCTGAGAATACTACTAGGCCACGGCCAATAATAGCTAAATTTGAACATTTCAAGCAAAAAGAACAGGTTAAAAGCCGAGGTAGGGAACTTCGTAACACACATTTCAGTATGAACGATCAATTTCCTGTAGAAATTCTGAATAGACGGCGCATTTTATTCCCAATAAGAAAGAAAAATATTAGCGAAGGAAGAAGAGCTAACATCTCGGTGGATAAACTCTACATAAACGGTCAGCTGTTTAGAGATCCAGAGGCTACTCCTTGGCTGTATTAGCCATATAATCAAGGTAAGAATTATTTCGGTTGCTAATATTAATTGATATTATTAAATATAGTATTTATTAATATTACTTACCAGCTATATTTATTTTCTTCAGCACAGCTCGGTTGGTGGGGTCACACAGATCGTGGTGGTACACAAGGTGTGATGGCACTTGATGTGGTAGGAGGGTTCTTTTGTTATTTTTTCTTATCTGAGTTATGTTTTCATGTATATCATCTCTCTTTGTTTTCCTGTCTATATTTTTCTAAATTAACAATTGTCAGAGCACAAGCACAGGGGTTCACATTCATCTTTATATATCCATACATTTACTTCATAAATGAAAACTTCCCTGATTCAATATATAATTAACCTTTAAGGAATATGTTTTTGTCTGGATCTATTATTATCTTTTGTATTTGTGACAATGGGTGTGGTTTAGCTATATTATCATTAGCACAGGTATGGGTACCTTAGGGTTTGTCACATGGAACATTAATGGAGCCGGTAGCCAATCTAAAAAATATAGAATTTTTAACCAGATTAAAAGATTAAAGGCAGATGTTGTATTACTCCAAGAAATTCACAAATTAGCCTCAACTTTGGATGAGCTGAAAACTCCTGAGTTTCCTAATGTATTCTCAGCCTGCTATAATTCAAGACAAAGAGGGGTAGCAATTTTGATACATAAAAATGTTAACTTCACAGTATTAGATCAGGTAATAGACCCGAACGGTAGATATATAATGTTAAAGTTATCAATATTCAACCAAAATTATTGTATTGTTAGCATATATGGGCCGAATGTAGACGACGCAGCTTTTTTTCATGATTTTTTTTTCACTCTATCAAATCACACAGATTCATCACTGGTGATGGGAGGTGATCTCAACTTTGGTTTAGATGACAAAATAGACAGACTGAATGCAGTAGGAACTCAACGCAGTTGGCAATCTATAAATATATTTAAACAGTATATGAATGATTATGGGCTCTGCGATGCATGGCGTGCTTTTCACCCTAATAGCAAAGAATATTCTTTCTTTTCACATGTGCATCACTCATATTCTCGTATTGATTATTTCATAGTAAGCAATTCATTGCTGAACAACATTTCAGACACTAAAATACACCCTATTGCTGTCAGCGATCATGCGCCAGTTACTCTAAATTTAGATAATAAAAAAGAAACAACAAAAAATATAAATTGGAGATTAAATACATCACTACTTCAAGAAGAAGAATTTTTGCAATACTTTAAAAAAGAATGGGCATCGTACTTAGAGTTTAATGAATTGCCAGTGTAGTGGACCTACCCAGGGTCAAATTAAGGTTTTTGAACTGTCCAGTGATGACCTTTACTGACCTCTCAGTAAAGCAAGACATTTACTACAAAATTATTCATTTAGCTATAATCTGATAACATAGTCACCAATAAGAGACTATTTCTATCTTTGATTTTAGGCTGATGTGATCAAAAGAATAATTTTATTTGTAAGAGCATCAGTACATTTTAATGTCAGATAAATCAAATACTCTGCTTAATTCAAAATGTTGTACATGGAGGATTTCTCCTCTCCTCTCGAACTTGCATGTGAAGATAAAAGGAACACTTTATCTCATTCATTTTAGCTTGAGCTCAGGACAATCTAGACACCCAAAGACTTTTGTTTTTGTCCTATTTAATAATCAAGCTATTATCATTAATAGGTCCCATATGTGATGCTTAATGACGTTGTTTTAATCAAACCAACAGTATTTTGTTAAAGTGTTAAAGCAAAGGAATCAGTTTTATGATAAAATGCTGACATCTGAAACTAACACTTTATCTTTCTGACAAACTAATCTTTTGACCCCCTTTCAACATGTTGATGTCATCCTCACATCAACTTATGATGCCATTCGGCCAATCAGAAAGAACACATTTTCTGGGTCACGTCTCAGTTAAAACCTTCACATCTTACTTTCTCTAAAAAGTCTGCTGGAGTAAGCCTCAAACCATGGTCTTCTCCAAAGAACTGATGATCGTCTAGTCACACGCTAAGGACACGTCATTCAGTTAAAGACTTATAACATGCCAAGTTATAAGCCATCTTCAACAGCTGAAAAGCTCTCTTTTATTGACATTCCTTTAAGGAACGTCTTATCTTGAACAACAGCACCAGGAGCTGCCGTTACTTCGGTTCGAGTCAAGGCGCACGTCTGGAGACGCTGAGAATGGTAAACGAACTGACCAAACTGGACCGAGGGAGACTGACCATCTTCACGAGGTAACAAGTCGTCAAATGCTTTGCCAAGGGTACCAACGTGTAGCTTTAATCGGCCGGAGAACTGCCATGTTTCTGGTTAAACACATCAAGATAACTCCCTAAAACTCTTAACTTTTCTTCCTCCATAAATCTTTCCTATTTCTTTTCCCTCTCAACCTAAGCTGGAAACTATATTTTTTAAGTTAAAGAGCCCACAGACTAAATATGCTTAACATCTGATATTTATGTCTGTTGTGTTAAATTTAAGTGTGCTGACGTTTTTGAATTGAAAGAAAGTGAAATCATGTCAATCAAGTGTAATGGTGTTAATTTAGTTGATTTATTTTAAATAAATGGTAGTGTCGCCTGGCATACCAAACTAAGTTAATGTCCATTGTCACTTAATGGCTCTGTTTATTTATCCATCATAAAGATCACAGAAATATTGGGTAAACTGAAAAAGAACAGAATCCGTGAACATTTACTATTCAATCTGAATAAGTAGATTAATTAAGATAAAAAGGAGATCAGTATTAATATTGACCTCCTCATTAATTCTTACATCTGGTGGCCCGTAAACGGTTCTGAAAGTTTATTGATATCTGTGGTCTCAGTCATGAACTGTAACGTCATGTTTGCATAAGAGGATCCAAGTTTTAAACTCTTGAGGATAATGATTTTGGCTGGAAGTGTTCAAAGCAGGCAGATTCTGCATGTTTTTATCATTTGAAGCTGAGAGATTGTTATTGTTCAACTCCTTGACACGCTGTGGGAGCTTTTAGGTGAAGTTCTGTCAGCCCGTGGTCTGTGGGGGTGTTCTGGTTCCGTTCGGCCCAGTACGCGCACAGACTCCGGCACAAAGCTTTGTTTGACCGCCGAGTCAAAAGCCTGAAAGCTAATTTAACATCTACAAGATTGCTGTTGTGGTATTTTACATTTTAGAGCTGGTCAAAGAAGCATATAACTGTTAGAACGGTGTCGGATAGTGGTTCTGAAACCCGAGTTCTGCTCCCTTAAAGTGGACGGAACCGACCTTGAACGCGGCTCCGAGAGAGTCCGTGTTTGTTCAACAGCTGCAGTGCTGTGTTACTGAGCGTAACTAAGTTGGCCTGTCTAGGTGTGTTCGCCGCATGTTTCAGAATTTTGGAAAGTTATTTTGTAGCGTTTGAGTTGTTTTAAGAGTCTATAAAGTTGTGGTCTGTTGTGCAAGCTAACGTTAAGCAACGTGTTTTACATGTTTGTTTATGAGCTGTGATTGGATGAAACTAGTACTGGGAGCTGTCAATCACTCTTGTAGCGAACGCTGATTCGCTGTTGTGAGCTGTCAATCACGTCGCACGCCGTTGCGACCAGCCCACTTTGTCGTCATTTCCGGCGCTACATTGGTCGAAGGTGAGAAACTACATTCGCCATTAATGCTTGGAGATTGAACTACATATGCTGTGATTGATTTGTTGACGTCACGTATGTTGTAGCGAGCTCCGCCTCGCTCACGTAAGAAGCTGGTGACGCGCTACGCACGCTGCGTTGGCCCGCCCATTCTTGTCGTCATTTCCTGATGCACATTGAGTGACAATCAGACGCAGTTCACACACACACACGCTGACAGAACAAACTGAGTTTCACTGAGAGTTTAAACATTCTTTAAAGCCATCTGAACTGTCTAACAACATAGATTTGTCTCTGAGAAGTACGCGGTTCGAGCGTTTATCACTGATACACTAGAAACTAACTCTGACAAGGTTGTTTTTAGTTTAAATACTGATTAAAAAAAAATCAGTTTCCTCGTGATTAAAATTAAGACTCGAAGCTGTTGGTTAGAGGACGTTGACAGATGAGTTTTCTTAAAAAACATCATAAAAAGTCAGCATTTTATGGTGAGTTACCAGCTTTTAATTTTGTTCTGTACACAAACAATAGCTCCTGTTTATTTTAAATAAAATATTTAGAATAACAGAGGTACGGACAAACATTTTTGCTTATTTTAAATACAAAGAATTTAAAATAACAAACAAAAGTACAGTTTTCACTCCAGATAACTAAAAGAATTTTTTACTTTCTCTTCCTTTCTCTGACACATCATCTTCCACAGTTGTCCTGTGCACATTTAAACTTTCCTGTTTATTTCAAATAGTGAAAAGTTTAGAATAACGAATACAGAACATCTTTTATTTTGATTTTCACTGAAAATCCAGATAAAAGATGGCAGGCACAGAGGGTGAGACCCCTAACACCACTGATACAGGGCAGCCTGTGCCACCTCAAGGCCACGACCCGACCAAAGCAGATTGGATCGAATGTGCCTTATTTTCACTCACAGGGCCCATCACAAACTACCATGAAGAGACACAGTTGATGGAGGAAGCAGATGTGGACAGTGCATTAAAAACTGTAACAGCTGGAACCACAACGGCTGAAAAGAAAGCAGACAGAGATAAACGTTTGGCTAAATTAAGCCTTCTGTTAAAGGCCAAGCTAGACTTTGAAACTGCTGTACGCCGGGCTGTCTCTACATCATGTTTAACAGCACAAAGGGAGGTTGCCACTTTACAGCAGGAGGTAAAGAGTTTAACACAGTCGAGTATTGGCAGCGCTGAACAAACGCGTAGTCTCTACGAAGAATGCAGAGTGTTAAAAAGGGATTTTGACCAATCACAAGATGATTTGGAAAAATGTGTGGTGGAGAAGGATACGTATTACCATCAATACAAGTCGCTTCAGGCGGATTGTGGGGAGGCACGAGACGCGCTGGAAAAATGCACGGACACCCTGGAATCATTATCACTACGGTACACAAGGCTGCAAGAAGATTATAGAAAATCACAAGAACAGCACATGATGTTACAACGTGAAAATGATGGGTTAAAAGTCCAACTGAATAGTTGTCAAATAGAGCGTGCATCAGCAATGAACAAACTCTTTGAAGAAGAGAGAAAATGTTTGGGTCTCATGAGTAAACACCTTGAGAACTCACCGCCTCCGCTGCCTCCTCCCATACCTGATGACCTACTCCCTCCTCCACCGCCCCCGCCCATGCCAGATGCACTACTCCCTCCAACACCACCGCGCCGTCCCTTGGGGCCTCTAAAACCGACAATCCCACCGGATGCGCCGGTGGGTGGATCTGATAATAACCCACAAATACCTCTATCAATGGCTGAACTACGGAATATGGCGAAAAGCATTCAAACCTTCGCCCCTGGCCCAATGGGCTCACACGAAACCAAGATCTATCTCGAGGACCTTGATTTCCAGCTTCAACGTTTCCCAGAAGCTACAGATGATGATAGAATCTGTCTGTTAAGGTTAACATCGGACAGGACGGTGCATGCTTTTATGAAGCGTCAACGAGAAGCAGTGATGAAAGACTACAGTCTTCTCTGTGCTGCGCTGATAAGGAGTTTTCTCCTTGCACGGGGCCCGATGGCATCATAACAGCAGCTAACGTCAAGCAAGGTAGGAATGAACACCCAAGGTCATATTATGACCGAATATTCCGTGCCTATTTCGGGGACAGATGCGAACCTGAAATGGAGGAGGAGGTAGGGTTTAAGTATATTTTCAGCCAAAACCTCTGCCCTGACATAAGAGAGAAAGTACATGTCAGCGCAAACTATAAACGGAGGTCCATCGAAGACATAAGAGAGTGCGCGATAGATGTTTTTACAGGTCGCTCACCAAACAAGACACCCTTTGAAGTGTGTCCTGGTGAAAAGGTCAAATACCAATCGCTAGACCTTGAAGGAGCAAGAGCGCCAGCTCACTCTTTTAAGGAAGCCGAGAATAAGCAATATTTCCAACCTGACAGACCGCAAAATGAAGGTGTCCGCTGGAACAAAGACCAAAAGGGGTCCAGAGACCCTAAGTGGTACAGGCCGCATCAAGAGGAAGAACCCCATCATCAAAAAAGGGGGGCTTTCCAAAAGAAAAAGAAATATGGGTCCCAAGGAGACTCATATGAAAGAGGGTGGTCCCAGAGAGGACCCCCGAGCAATGCGCCAGCTCCTGCACCTCAAACTGAACAGTCTGGGGCGAGGAAAAACCCACAGAAGTTCCAGAAAAAAGGCCCTAAACCTCTGTCTTCAGAAGAGATGGAGAACATACGTCGGTTGTTAGAAAGTTTGAAAAAAACAAACAAGGAAAACAAACCTGGTGTGATGTGTAGCACTATCATTGATAGTGACTCAGAACACACTAATAACAGCAATGCCACGATTGCTGACAGTCACCAAGATACTGATGGTCAGGATGCTGACAATCAGGGTATAGACGGTCAACAAGATGTTGACTGTAACCATGACATCATTGTTACAGAGTCCGAGAGCCCCTCATCAGAAAAAGGGGGGGAAAGCGCACTCACCAAAGACAATGACTCGTCGCAGACCGATCACTCAGACCCATGTGTGACTGCACTACCAGTACAGGTGAATGAAATTCACACAGACAATGGTAGACGTAACACACGTCGGAAAAAACCTGGTAGGTTCCTGTGTAACATTATCAGGAAGGGGCCCGCTAAGAAGGCTTACCTGTCAATCACTTTAGAAGGGGTCCTCACAGAAGAGGCCCTCCTGGATGGTGGGGCTGACATAACCATTATGTCTCCCACACTGTTGAAGGAGCTAAGGATAGCCGCTAGCGGGGTTGACAGGGAAATACCCCTCAAAGAATGTGCTGTAGTACTGCAGGGACTCTCAGAGACGAGTACAACCCTTACAGCTATAGCCATGGTTCATATGCAGATTGGTGAAATGACGCTATACCACCCGGTACACGTGTCCACCGTTGACTCATTCCCATTTTTGGTTGGC
Organism: Garcialebias charrua; assembly: GCA_038048925.1. Classification (NCBI taxonomy): domain Eukaryota; kingdom Metazoa; phylum Chordata; class Actinopteri; order Cyprinodontiformes; family Rivulidae; genus Garcialebias; species Garcialebias charrua. The sequence continues at coordinate 16,490 of JBBPBX010051106.1, read as the reverse complement.
CAAGACTTTATAAACCGCTTCGACGCGATTATAGATTATGGTGATCAAACAATGTGGACCAGAGTGAGCCAACCACTGCCAATCGATATGCCTACACAAGGTGACACTGACTGTCTAACAGCAGGTACCGCGGAAGGCACAAAGGGGTCCTCCAACGAGAGCACAATCCCGGTAAGTGAACCTTCAGCAACAGGTGAGGCAGAAAAGGCCCAACAAGAGAGCCTCCTCTGCGAGCTGAAACAGTCAGCACTCACTGAACACTACCTACCGCAGGTAGTCAAAGGTGTTGAGATCCAAGGATCCCACACCGATGATGCTGTTTTGTCTCCTTGGACGGAGAAATCAGCGATCAGCCAAGCTTTCTATGGAACCTTGGTTAAAAAACAGTTGGGTCTAGAAATGAACAAAAAGGCTTTCCGCTTTTCGTTGGACCCCAACGATAAACAGGTAATGACCGCAAAAGGGATCATTGACCTGAAACTGATCTGGAACCAACGAGAACTGGATCACCCGTTCCTCGTGGTCCCGAACTTACCACATGCAACCTACATAGGCTCCGACATTTTGGTAAGGTTAGGTGTCCGAGTGGACATCAACAACAATGTACTGTGGTCACTAGACACAGCCACAAAGGACTCTCCTGTGCTAACAACAGAGAACCTTAAGGCTGGACAGACCATTCCAGAGGTCTGTCAGATTGCTAACAGCCATAACACTGCGGTACCACCTCAGGTTATGAACAAGCCGGTGATGTGTCACATCATGAAAGGACAAGCTATTAGCACAAAACAGGCATACTTTCAACCATCTCCTATGTTTTTCAACTTAGGACTGTCCATGGAGGCCACATGCCAAGTGACCCTCGACTGCAGAACCACGACTGTTGCTGTGTGCAACACAAGCACAGAAGAGGTACTGATCCCAAAAAACACACAGCTAGGATGGTTGATCTCTACTGATTTTCATGATTTTGAGCTAAGCATTCCATTTCTGGGAGGACTCCCAGAAAACTTGATCCCAAATCAACACACGGGGCAAGTCTTGTTCACGAAACCAACACAGGCCATAGCTCTTTTCTCCCCCAGTGAGTCCGACCAGGACACTGTCCGCAGGTTCGGTTTCAACAAAGGAGACAGTCTATGCCCCCAAACTTACAGTGCACTACCTGTTGACAGGTTTTACGACACTGAAGGGGACTCACTGGAGCTCCCCAAAGAACAAGAATCCCTCTCAGTTGCTTCACAGATTGACCAGGTGGTCGCCCAAGCCGACGCCCTGAAAACTGATGAAGAAAGGGACAAACTTCGCAAAGTTCTTCTAAAATATGAGAAATCATTCTCAACTGACTCGATGGATTGTGGGTTGACCACGCTCCACACAGTGAGCATCCCAACCCCGCCTAATGCTCCCCCTGCATTTGTCAGACAGTACAAGATTCCTCTGGCAGCACATCAACCTGTCAGAGAAATCATTAATGACCTGTTAGAAAAAGGTATCATCCGATACTGTAACAGCACTTACTCTGCGCCTTTATGGCCGGTGTTAAAACCTAATGGTAAGTGGAGACTCACTATAGACTACCGAAAGCTAAACAAACAAGTTCCCTTATCCAGATGGCCTATGACGCAACTCCAACAGGAACTGCCCAAGGTCACCAATGGTAAGTACTTCTCGACCCTCGACGTCGCCTCTGGTTTTTGGACCATCCCTGTGCGCGCCGAGGACCAGTACAAACTAGCTTTCACTTTTGGTGGCCGTCAGTACACCTTTAACAGGTGTCCCTTTGGCTACGCTAACTCACCTGCAGAGTTCAACATCTTCTTGAACAAAGCATGTCCAGACGCCCACGAGCGTGGAACACTGATCTACGTGGACGATGTCCTTTTGAGGCAGCCAACACTGGACTCACATTTGGCTGAGATCGACCACGTTCTGAATCAGCTGACAACTGCTGGTGCTAAGATATCACTGTCAAAATGCCAATGGTGCAGAACCAAAGTGGACTACGTTGGCCTACTTGTAGGTCCTGACGGAGTACAACCACAGCTGACTCGCACCCAAGGCCTCGACAATCTCAAAGTCCCCACCAATCTCAAAGAACTACAAAGTTTTCTGGGCGTGTGTAACTACTCGAACCAATTCATCGAGAACTATGCGGACCTTGCGAAACCACTGACTGAACTCCTTAAAAAAGACGTACCATTTGTTTGGACTGACAAACAGCAACAGGCAATGGACGCTCTTATAAACAGGATCAAGTCAGCCCCTTGTTTAGTCTACCCAGACTACAACAAAGAGTTTTACTTGGAAGGTGGGCTTCTCAGCTCATTGCATAAGTGCAGGTCTGTACCAGATACACGACAGAGACAAACGTGTAGTAGCCTATGCCAGCAAAACGATGGCAGGCCCCGAGTTGAGATTCTCAGACTGTGAGAAAGCTTTACTGACCACAGTGTGGGCAGTTAAACATTTCTCCAGCTACATTGGTGGACAGAAAATCATTGTGGAAACACAACACCAGCCAGTGACCTTTCTTAACAGTGAACGCATCAGAGATGGTGTGGTGACAAACTCACGTGTTGCAACGTGGCTCATGGCGCTTCAAAGTTTTAACCTAGACATACGTTATGGTCAAAACAAGAAGTCACATCTGGGGACGGACTTGGCAATCTGCCAGAAGTGTACACAAGATGTACCAGCCACCCAGCCGCCGGTTGAGGTAAAACCCCCAGTAACTGAAGACCCGAATCACCACTTCTTTGATGACAATATCTGCAAAGATATGACAACATTGTACGTGGATGGATCTTCATTCCTCCGCGACAAGATCTGCAGAGCAGGTGTTGGAGGGGTCCTCCTCCAAGACCAAGAGCAGATAACTTTCAGCTACAAATTAGGATCTCAGACTTCTCAGTACGCTGAGATTGCAGGAATCCTAATAGCTCTCCAGATGGTAGTAGAACGCTCCATCAAGACGCTAGTCATCTGCACTGACTCTAACTATGCTCGTTTGAGTTTCGCTTGTCACCTCGCTGTGTGGAAACTGAACGGTTTCCTAACAAGCGACAGAAAAGTGGTCAAACACAAAGAGCTTTTCATAGCGTGTGATCACTTGGTGACATCACACGACTTACAGATCTACTGGAAGAAAGTTCCAGGGCATTCTAGAGTCCCAGGCGATGACAAGCACTACAATGACATTGCAGATTCCTTAGCCAAAGAAGGAGCCGACGAAGGTCCTCTATGGTCCTTCGACCCCTCCTGGTTAATCGAGACTCTGCCAACACAACCTTCAGTCAGAGTTATGGCAGTCACACGTGCACAGGCCGCAACCAGACCTGCTGACAACGCAGTCTCTGTACGACCCGCACTGACTGACCCAGACATCATCCAACTACAAAAGTCGGATCCTGCTATCAACTCCATGATACTGTACCTGACTGATCCGAACAAAAATAGTCCGTCTAAAGACGACCTGGATTCCGATCCAGACCTTAAGGTCCTCTATCAGCTGCGCAAACAGCTAAAACTAATCAAGGGCATCTTAACTTTCGCTCATGGACCAACGTCCTCACCTGTGTTCGTGGTTCCCCATGACCAAAGGGGGGTGATGTTAGTTCATGCCCATGATCTCCCGTCCGCAGGACACAAAGGAGATAAAGCCACGCTGACGGCATTAAAACAAATTGCCTATTGGCCTGGAATGAAGAAGGATGTCAAGGACTACATTGAAGGGTGCGTGGTCTGTGGCCAGTTTCAGCCAACCAGACCACTTCACAGAGCACCACTGCAAAGCAGAGGCATTGCATTCCCATGGTCTGACCTCCAGATCGACTGGGTTGGACCACTCACTAAGAGCTCTAGAGGAAATAAATATTTTCTCACGGTAACCTGTGCATTCACCAAATGGGTAGAATGCCTACCAGCTCCTAACGACACAGCACAAACCACTGCTATGTTGTTAATGAATCATATATTCTCAAGGTTTGGACTTCCCCTTCGGGTGAACTCAGACCAAGGTACACACTTCACAGGTGAAGTGATGAAAGAACTGTGGAAGACGCTAGGCGTCAAGGCCAACTTTCATGTCGGCTACCACCCACAGGCTTCAGGCCAAGTAGAGAGAGCAAACAGAACTGTGGTGAGTATTTTGAAGAAATACGTGGCTGCAAACCACAAGGACTGGGACGTGAAACTCCCTCTGGTCCTCATGGCCATAAGAGCCACTCCACACACATCAACTGGCATCTCTCCCTTCGAGATGATGACCGGTCGACAAATGACTCTCCCTCTACACCTGTTGTACCAACCAGGCGACGCCGCCATGGCGACAGCCTACACACACAACAATACATGAAAGATTTGAATGTACACCTCAGAAACACTTTTGCTTTCGCCCAGAAAAACCTGGAAAAATCCGCTGAAGGACGTAAGGCGTACTACGACCAGAAGGCCTCTCACAATGAACTCCAAGTGGGAGACAGAGTCTGGTACTATACGTTCGCCCCAGCAACCGGGAAAGGAGGGTCCGAGACCGGAACTCTCGCCCGCAAACTAATGCCCAGGTGGACTGGACCTCATCTGATAACAGACAAAGTGTCCTCAGTCGTCTACGAAATCAAAATCAGCAAAGGCCGCAAAGAGCCAATTGCTAAATGGGTACATCGAAATCAGATCAAACCTTACAAGGCGTTCAATGACTCCACAAAAGACAAAGATCTCACAAACTCACCGACTTCATGGGATAATAAGGTCGTCCAAACACAAGTTAGTAAATAAACTAATCAGGTTTAAACTACCGTATTTTCCACCCTATAAGTCGCATTGTCCAATTTGAACTTAGAAACGCTAAGCCTAAAACCCACAACAAAAAACTAACCTTAACAACCGTTTAAATCCACGAGATTTAATTTGACCTCGGTCATAAAGTTGAGACCTGTTTTTCTTGTGTGTTGCACTTTGGAATCTGACGACAAGAGTGTGTCGAAGCAGTGAAACGTTGTTTCCTTGTTGTTTAGTCATTACTGTTGTCATTAGTTGAGATATTGTTTTGGTTCTGAACACTCCCAGCCAAAAAGGTTTTGTATTAACATTGGTTAATGAATGATATGGATTTAACTATGCCAACATGCAGTTCGTTTTGTTAAATCTCAATCGTCGAAGAGTCAATGTAGTTTAAAGCTACTCAAGGTACCATAAACTACATTGACCTCACAATTTCTAAATTGAACCGATTCGATCGTTTCTATTCTAGATTGTCTATTCATTTTGATGAGTCTCGCCATAGACTTCAAAATTTATTAGGAATACCAAATCCTACGTCGTTCGTCTAAAAGACAACAGACATTTAGATCAAACTATATTTCATTTTTATTTTAGTTTAACCTAAACTAAGTAATGAATGGAGGAATAGTTTGGAATTAGAGGCCTTCGTTACAGAAGCCCTCCAAAATTTTATAGGTACAGATCCCTATATCTAATTTTACAGAATTGATCCACCCCTTAATTGGTAGTTATAGCTGATCTAAACCATGATAGCTTACATACCAGGTGCATATAGGTAAGGCTTAATGTAAAATCCCAATCATAAGCCCACCTAAAACCACATAATTGCATGACACATAGAACCAGAGTGGCACGGACTGGAAACCAACCAGCCTTCAACCTTCGATGTGGGGATATGCTACTTCAACGTTGGTCTTCAACCTTCATCCAAGGGTCGCTTCCTCTGCGTCAATCGAGGGATCCCCTCTACATGCTGATAAAAACAATTGGTGCTGATCAATCAACAAAACTAATCGTTGTGGATTTACTGCTGTGGAATTACCGCTGTGGATTATAAGACTTTGCTTTCCAAGGGATCACAGACTTTGTTTGCCAAGAGTTAACAGACTCAGTTTTCCAAGGGATTAAAAGCTTTTCGCAATGGGATTACCTACGAACAGTATGGAATTTCCAAAAACTTTATGGGATTATAATTTTTGATTTTTTTTTTTCCACTTGCTGGATTACTTCAAGATCAAAGACAGTTCAAGGTTTCCTTTCGTGTTGGACCCCATCCCCAAGGACTGGCGATGGCTTCCAAAAGGGGGGAGATGTAGTGGACCTACCCAGGGTCAAATTAAGGTTTTTGAACTGTCCAGTGATGACCTTTACTGACCTCTCAGTAAAGCAAGACATTTACTACAAAATTATTCATTTAGCTATAATCTGATAACATAGTCACCAATAAGAGACTATTTCTATCTTTGATTTTAGGCTGATGTGATCAAAAGAATAATTTTATTTGTAAGAGCATCAGTACATTTTAATGTCAGATAAATCAAATACTCTGCTTAATTCAAAATGTTGTACATGGAGGATTTCTCCTCTCCTCTCGAACTTGCATGTGAAGATAAAAGGAACACTTTATCTCATTCATTTTAGCTTGAGCTCAGGACAATCTAGACACCCAAAGACTTTTGTTTTTGTCCTATTTAATAATCAAGCTATTATCATTAATAGGTCCCATATGTGATGCTTAATGACGTTGTTTTAATCAAACCAACAGTATTTTGTTAAAGTGTTAAAGCAAAGGAATCAGTTTTATGATAAAATGCTGACATCTGAAACTAACACTTTATCTTTCTGACAAACTAATCTTTTGACCCCCTTTCAACATGTTGATGTCATCCTCACATCAACTTATGATGCCATTCGGCCAATCAGAAAGAACACATTTTCTGGGTCACGTCTCAGTTAAAACCTTCACATCTTACTTTCTCTAGGAAGTCTGCTGGAGTAAGCCTCAAACTATGGTCTTCTCCAAAGAACTGATGATCGTCTAGTCACACGCTAAGGACACGTCATTCAGTTAAAAGATTTATAACATGCCTGTTATAAATCTATTTCAAGCCGTGAAAAGCTCTCTTTTATTGACATTCCTTTAAGGAACGTCTTATCTTGGAAACACCACCAGGAGCTGCCGTTACTTTCGGTTCGAGTCAAGGCGCACGTCTGGAGACGCTGAGAATGGTAAACGAACTGACCAAACTGGACCGAGGGAGACTGACCATCTTCACGAGGTAACAAGTCGTCAAATGCTTTGCCAAGGGTACCAACGTGTAGCTTTAATCGGCCGGAGAACTGCCATGTTTCTGGTTAAAACACATCAAGATAACTCCCTGACTCTTAACTTTTCTTCCTCCATAAATCTTTCCTCCTTTTCCCTTTCCCTCTCAATCTTAAGCTGGAAACTATTTTAAGCTGAAATGCCCCTCAGACTAAATATGCTTAACATCTAATATTTATGTCTGTTGTGTTAAATCAAGTGTGCTGACGTATTTGAATTGAAAGAAAGTGAAATCATGTCAATCAAGTGTAATGGTGTTAATTTAGTTGATTTATTTTAAATAAATGGTAGTGTCGCCTGGCATACCAAACTAAGTTAATGTCCATTGTCACTTAATGGCTTTGTGTATTTATCCATCATAAAGATCACAGAAATATTGGGTAAACTGAAAAAGAACAGAATCCGTGAATTTACTATTCAATCTGAATAAGTAGATTAATTAAGATAAAAAGGAGATCAGTATTAATATTGACCTCCTCATAATTCTTACACTATCCTAAACAGACAGCACTGGCTGCAAAAATGTCCATGATGTTTATGACTACCTACCTTTGAGCAAGGTTTCACTAATGAACATTAATAAAACAGCTACGCTCAAAGCTCAATTTATGTGTTCACAATTGCTTCCTAAATGTGGAAAATGGATTTAAAATTCATTCATTTCTAAATTTTGATGTGTTTGATCAAGCATTTTTAACATGCAGGAAAGTGTTTTAACAAAATACCCTGATGCATGCTCAATAATCCAGGTAGAAAAATCTAAAAAAGCTAAGTCTGGTCCTCCGGACAATCAAAAAATAAAACAAAACATTATTTTTTGAATGTCCAGAGGACCAGACTTAGCTTTTTTAGTGTTTTAACAAAACTGTGTTTTTTTTTCCATGTCCAGAGGACCAGACTTAGCTTTTTTAGTGTTTTAACAAAACTGTGTTTTTTTTTTCATGTCCAGAGGACCAGACTTAGCTTTTTTAGATTTTTCTACCTGGATTATTGAGCATGCATCAGGGTATTTAACAAACAGTTTTTACAACTAAATGTTTTAAAACGTGCAATCACTGATCAGTTTTTTAATGTGTAATGCACAAATGTTAAACTGAGTAAAAGTGTAAAAGGACAATTAATTTAATGTCAATATTTTTATAATTCATTTATTCTTTGCACTAATACAAAGAAAAAAAGTGGACTTTTGGAATGAGTATACTGGTCTGGCCCCCTTGAGATCAGATTAAGCTGTGTGCGGCCCCCAGATCAAAATGAGTTTGACACCCCTGAGCTACAGTGTGCGCTCTCAGGACATGATTACCTGCAGTGTTCTGTCAGTGAGGACTGAACTTGGAAAAAGGGCCTTCTCCTACTCTGCTCCTGCTTCATGGAATATCTTACAAAAAGATCTGAAGCTCTCGACCTTGACTTCTCTAAATGGTTTTCAGAATCTGTTGGAATCCTGGCAACAACCAATCCAGATTTGTTCCTGTCTTTGATTTTATACGTCTACCTTATAATGCTTTGCTAGTTTTTTGATGCTTTGTTAAAAAAAAAAAAACTTTTGTTTTTTTCTCTCTTTTGTTTTTCTATTGTTTATTGTTTGTTTATTGTTTAAGGAAATTCTACCATTGCTGTTCATTGTTCTTTAGTTTTAGCAGGTCGCTTTCGTAAATGAGCCCATGAGGTTCAAAAGATTTACCTGACTAAATAAAGGTTGAATGAATGAATGAATTAAACCTACCAGTAGATGCTCTGATGCATGCTCACCAGTAGATGGCGCTTTAACACATCTGTTCATGAGGACTGATGACCTTACCTGCAAAATAATATATGCTGAGTGAGTCATCCAGGACTTGATAAAATCACAACAAGCGTTCAATACAAAAACAACTTGACTTTATTTGTTACAGAAAACGTTTCACCTTCTATCCAAAGGGCTTTATCTCCTTTGAATTGAAAAAGCCCGAGGGTGAAATGTTTTCTGTAACAAATAAAGTCCAAAATATGTTTTTGTAAAATCCACAAAAACATTAATGTTACCGAAATACTGTTCAGCAATACATTGTTCTGTTGCTGGTCAGTGCATGCCTGTTTTTGTCTCCTTGAAAAATTCATCAAACAATTCAAACAACTTTAAGCAAGACACCCCCCCCACCCCCACCCAAAAAAAAACAAAAAACAAACCTCGTTGCATATATGGCTTATAAATAGCCTACTAGAAGAATTTATCTTCAAACATGCAGCGCTTTATTCTCAAATCAGCTGCATTTTAGCTCACGTTAGCTTTTTTGTCAATTGAAGTGAACAAAGCTACCGGTAAAACTTCTAAAGAAATTAAAATAAACTAAAAAAGAACCGATTACCTTCTACTGCTGAATGTCAACTCGTCCAGTCAACGTCTAATGAAAGGCAAGCTTAGTCCAGCCAGTTGAGCGCTGAGACCGAGAGGAAATAGAACTTTGAACGCATGTGTTCAAGTAATCGGTTTGAACGTAGCGCGCTTCTTCTTCTTCTTCTTGTGGTGTTTTTTGGCGGTTGGCAAACAACTTAATGGTGCATTACTGCCACCAACTGGTAAGGAGTGTGGATCAGGATTCTACTTACGTAGCGCGCTTCTTCTTCTTCTTTTCTTTAATGACGGATCGCAAGCAACTTTAAGATGCATTCCGCCACCTACTGTACATGAGTCCAATATGCTGGTGAAGATTCTCAGTCGTCCAGGACATGATAAAATCAAAGAAGGCGTTCAATACAAGATCAACTGGACTTTATTTGTAAATAAATAAAAATCAAGTTCAGTTGCTCCTGTATTGAATGCCTTCTTTGAGTCTGTAACAATATTTCCCTACTACATCTATTAAATTCTATTCATTAATCTTGTACTTTTAAGAATGATTTCCTTACTTTACACACATCTGTTACGTTTCCTTCAAGGGAAATGGTCTGTGGAATGGTTTGGACAATGATACTAAAGCTGCACAGTAAAGATTACTGAATAAATATTCATAAGTTGGTTTATATCCTAATTCTTATATTTGGTTAGTGTGATGAGTTATTGATCATGTTATATTATTTATATGTGATTGTTGTTTGAATCGAGTGTTTGAAAAAAATTGTTTGAGAAGGGGCAGATATATGATTTTATTCTTCTTATGCTTCCTTGCATTTCATGTATTGTTTTATTTCTCGTTTTGTAAATAGTTTTGTTTTTTATCTGAAATAAATAAATTAAAATAAAAATAAGATTCTTGTTCTGTCCTTTCAACCATTCTTTTTAAATTCTCTTTCATAGTCCTATGTTTTACAGTTCATCAATATGTGTTCTACAGTTTTTCTCTCCACATCTTTCACATTTATTATCATTTTTCTTCCCTATTAAAAATAAAATATCATTTAAATTGGTATGACTTACTCTTAATCTGGCCATTATGGTTTCTTCCCTTCTGTTTCTCATATTAATATTCCTAATTGCTATTGGCTTTTGAATTGTATATAAACTTCTTTCTTTCTGATCTTCATTCCACCTTTTTTTTGCTAGTTTTCCTGTTCTTTATTCTTTACAAGTGATTTCCCTTCCGCTTTCCCAAAAGGAATTGCAATTATTTTCATTTCTAAAGCCCTTTTTGCTAATTTATCAGCCTTACCATTTCCTATTATTACCCCTACATGAGCTGGTACCCAGCAAAACCAGACATCAATGCCACCTGTTTAATCTAAATAGACTGTGTTACATTTCAAATAGTAAGTCTTTCCTATTGTTTCCTTTTCCCAAAAATACTTTCTAAGCCTGCTTTTGAGTCTGTGCATATCACCACCCTGTCTGGTCTCACCTCTTCCACCCACTGTAAACTTAATGTAACTGCCATCTTTTATGCTGTGAAAACTGAAAGGTGATCTGATGGTCTTTCAGAAATGTGAATTTTAAACTCTGGTGTCTATACCCCTATTCCCACACATCCTTTACGATTTTTGGATCCATCTGTATAAATTTTTAGATATTTATAATATGATCCGCTTAAATACTCATCAGTTTTTACCCCTATTTCTATTACCGGTATATTCCAAATATTTTTCTTTTTAAGTAATCTTGTATTTTTATTTATCTTAGGGAAAAGCCATGGAGGAATAACAGAAATTGGGTTAAAGTTGGCTATTTTCTTATCCTCTTATCCTCCATCTAATTAAAGTTTGGAAATGTTTGCTCTCTAATTTATGTTGTGGTGCATCTAATATGTTACAACTTTTTTCTTTTCAAATTCTCTTCATATATTTACGTTCTTGTTCATATTTTTGCCATTCCTGTATAACATGTTGTATTGTATCATCTTGTCCACAGTGCTCACATTTTCCAGTGTTATGCTTCATTATTTGAAATAATGAATAATTAAGTCCCGTGTGTCCAAATCTTATTTGTGTTATTTATCTTTCCTCCTTTCTGTTACGGTTCTTGTTTCTCCTAGACATCCTTGAGAGCCAGTGCTGAGGTTTATGGTGGAAGAGGACATTTATTCGTAACATTTTTATAAAACGCCATTTTTGCAAATATGTTACTCAATACCTCACTTCGATAAGATGGGTCACATATTAGCTCTTAGATTAAATGAACAGTTCAGTAAATCAGGTATTTTATACCTAACGGCACATTAATATCATATACATAAAAAACTAAGATTTTGTTAAAAGATTTTTATTAACACACAAAAACCAATCTTCATTTCAAATATCTAAAAAAGCTAAGTCTGGTCCTCTGGACATTCAAAAAAAAAAAAAAAAAACACAAAGCAAAAAAAATTGTAGAAACGTTCGTCTTTCGTCCGAAAGACTTCCTCAGTCTGAGGTGCTGGGTTCAGCTCAGTCTTATAAATAGCACCCTCTCACAGTGTTACACAACCAGTTGGCTGATGACAGCCGAAACCAGCTGCTCACATGATCAAGGAGGACCATCAGCCTAACGATGGATCGTTAGCACCCTGATGGTTGTTTGCTATTCAGAGGGCTGAGTGATACCAGCAATCTACCTGGATTATTGAGCATGCATCAGGGTATTCATTTCAAATACTTTTTGTCTATGCCTTTTGGAGGCTGCCTCGGGCTGCACACTCCACTGGCCACCCTATTATGTACCATTCTGCTCGATGTTTGTTGCAGCTTGGCAAGTTGGTCCTGGCACTTGTTTAAAATGGCTGTGAGCTGCGTTGACCTCCATTCAGGTGGATACACTTTCCACGTCTGGCTGGTTTCACCGTCTGTCTCTTCGTCACTCATCAGACATGCAGACGCCCCATGAAGGTATTTGACCTCCTCGTCAGTCAGAACCTCGCGCGCAACGGATCTTCGTGAACTGAAGAGCTTCAACAGAAAAGACAAAATATTTGTTATTCTTGATAATGATATTAGCCATAGGCCAATGAAAAGACATGAGAAGACTTACAGAAAATATTTGATCTGTCATTTTCAAAAATGTAAATATTTTACAAACCACTGACATTAACTTTTATTGACTAAATTACTTTTTCTCCTGATTTTATATATCATATATAAATAAAAGTAATGAGATATAGATAGATTACGGATGGTTAGATGACGGACGGATGGACGGATAGATAGATGGATAAGATAGATAGATGGATAAGATAGATACAGTAGATGGATAAGATAGATACAGTGGATGGATACAGTGGATAGATGGATGGATAGATGGATGGATGGATAGATGGATGGATAGATGGATGGATAGATGGACTCACCCTGTGCCTTCTGTTGTTGAGAGCTTTGGTTCTCCGATCCTCTCCCATTTTATTGTCCTCGGTCAACTTAGACTCCCTCTTTATGTTTTCATAATATCTGTTGCAGGCTCCTATGAACACAAAAAGTGACATATGTCATTTGTCTGCCCTTAGTGTTAGGGTTTTTGTAGAATTAAACAGAAGCCTGACACTGTGTTTTGTTTCACAGTGGTAAACTTATACTTAAATGAACCTAGTGTCTCTGGTAAAAAAAAATTTTAAATCAGAACTTACTTCTTATCAAAGATGCCTCGTATTCCTCATTGTCATCCATGATTGTCCGCGACACGGAGTTTGTGACTTCACTGTTGTGTTCAGATGTGAACCTGCAGATTACATTTCAGACATCCGAAATGAATCACAAATCATAAGCTTTGATATATCAAACAGCTGCTGTGAAAATTGGTTTTGGAGTTCGTTAAAGTGATATTTTTTAAACTAAAGCAGTGTTTCCTACATTGGGGTGAGGGATGGGTTTGGGCACTTAATAGAAAAATAAATGCTTGGACACTGCTATCATAAAAGGACAGATTTTTGTCAGGGCATAAATACAAAAAGACTGAAGGTGTCATTTCAGCCTAACAAAATTTGTTCAACTGATAAAAATAAGTGGCAGTGTGAAATAAACTTGAGTGGAGTTTGAAAATGGAGTATTTACATATCTGGTTGGAGGGGCTCAAAAGTTTCCTTATAATTGAAAAGGGGGTGCTGCAGAAAAGTTTGGGAGCCAATTTACTAAAGCATCAGTAAATGGTCTTAGATCCAAGAAATAAATAACCGTAATATCTACCTCTCATTTCCCTTGTATTTACGTTCCTCCTCCAGACTCCTGTGGATCCTTTTTACCTCGCGCTATAAAAACACAAAAGCAAAACAAAACAAAAAAAATCACAAAGAACAGCTCATGAGAGAGGAAATGTGTGTCACAGTGTCTCAAACAAAATACTTAACCTTCATAACCACTATAAAAAAGCTAAGTCTTACAGTCTAAGTCTAACCCTAACTTACAGACAGGGCCTTGGGGATGAGTTGTAATGAAGTGGGCGTGTGTCGAGTTGCATCTCCTTCCGCTACCAGTCCTTTGATTTCTGCAACTGCCTCAGGAAGCCCGTCCAGTTTTGCAACCGCCTCAGTAAGCCCTTCCAGTTTCGTTGTCATCGTGTCCATCGTTTTGTGTACATTGGACAGAGCCCTGAAACATTTACAGTTGTTTTGCAACATTCAGTTAATGGCTGAGCAAATTGGATCAAAACATTACAGAAAACAAAGCTAGCGATGGTGCAAGTGCGAGGTGTGTGTGGGCTACACCAGGGGTCTGCAACCTGCGGCTCTGGAGCCACATGTGGCTCTTTGGTCCCTCTGCAGCGGCTCTTTCAAGCTTTGACAAAAACTAAATTGGTTGTTCTTAAAAAAAAAAAAATTCAGCAGTTTTTATGTCATTTCTTTGGCAAATATGTGGATATTGGAACAAGTACAAGTAGTAAAACTTTAACTTTATGCTTTATTTCTATACAGTACTTAATTCATTTTTCCACAATTAAAAAACCCAGGTTTGTATAGTTCATAGTATTAAAAAATAGTATAAAAAACCATCTCTTTAAAATTAACTGTTTATTTCTTCATTTGTATTAAATTGTAAAATTTATAATTTAAATTGTAAAAATATACATTATTAGTTATTTGATTTTTATAATGTCACCCCTAGTGGCCACAAAAGCCCCTTCAAACAAAGCTCAAGTGGCCCATGGACCACCAGTTGATAACCACAGTTGTAGCATGTTGTTGCAGCTCTGAACACTTAGTGACCGGAGGCACAAAATGGCCCTTTTGATTGTAAAGGTTGCAGACCCCAGGTCTAGACGATCCAGGATGTTTACCTCAACCCAATTTGTGAAATTCATAACGTTTAACACAGTAAAAGTAGTGAGTCTTCTGTATTAATTCTGGTTGTGCTTACTGACCTCAAACAGATTGGATGTGTTTATTATGAATGAGTTGGATAAAGTTTGACTTATCTGTTTTGTTTTGATAATGCACCTTATAATCCGGTGCACCTCATGTATGAAAACAGACCCCTTCATTGATATTGAGCCTTATAATCTGGTGCACCTAGTCCAAAAAATATGGTAATTGCGTATCCTACTTTGAAGAATAAAGCATAAAGTTAAAGTATAATTTACTTTGTGTATTAGTATTGGTATCCACATATTTGCAAAGGTGTTAATGGGAAAAATGTTAAACTAGTCATTTTTTGTGGGTGCAACACCCTATAGTTTTATGTTAGTTTTGGTCATACTGATTACAATAGGCTACATAAGAAAAATATTACATAAAATATAATCATTCCAGGATATGTGTCAAGATCAGGAGCCACTACTGATCAGTTTCTCTGTGAAGCTAAACACAAATTTGTCCTCATATCCAACAAATGAAAAACATGTATGGCCTAAAAAAATCATGTCTACTTACCTCCAAACTTGATGCAACGTTACATCAGACGCCGGACTGTGAGATCTCCGTCTGGATCCACCAGATCCACTGGAGAGGCTCCGTTGCGCTTGGACTCGTGACGAACCAGATTTGGGAGTTTCATGGATTCTGACATTAGGTGTAACGGTCTCGTCGCTGTCCTCTGACTCTGACTGAACGTGCACGCGTTTCCTCCCAGACATTACTGCTCATAAGATTTCTTACTGCTACAGTAGTCGGCTGTGAAGTAAACTCCAAACTCGTGTCACTCACAGATAAGGCATACCTGCATGGCTAGGTTTGATTTCATTGGCTACAGGAAAGCCAATGAAATCGAACGTAACTGCTTTGCAGCGTGTGAACAACCAATCAAATGAATCATGAAACAGTGACATTTGGTGTTGCCAGGTGTACGATAATTATCATATTTGTACGACAATTTTTCCCTCTGTACGATGTACGATCAATAATCCAGAAAAAGGCAAAAAAAACGAAGCATAAAATGAAATAATAAAAGTGTAATACTGCCTGAGTTTTTGCATTGTAGTATAAATGTATAAAAAGTATATCTATAAAATAAAAGGAAGGTTCTGACATTGGCATTTGTAATAAAGTGACAGCATATGAAGTTTTTTTCACAGTACCTTATATGTATGAGGTAGTTGATATTGGTATAGAGGTAAAGTGGCATGTGCAATAAGGCTATTTATGTCACTAGTACGATAATCCTTCATTTCTCACCTGGCAACACCATATAAAACAGAATGAGATGTACCGGTCTGTAGCAGCAGTCAGAATATGGAGAAGCCAGCAATAAAATACTTCTACTGTGACCACTGCAGAGAAACTGTGTGCAAAACTACCTATTACGAACATTTACGTAGATATGGTCAGAAATACGGCCAGGTGGAGAGCAAAAAGGTATGTATGACTTTTTCATATATGTCACCCAGAAAATCTGGATGAAGTCTAAATGTGGGATGAGGAGAAATAGGCAATAGTGTTTTGATAAAAAATGTTTGTAAAAATTGAATTTTATGAATATATTATGAATAGATGTTTTATTAATGATAAATTTAGTAAATTGTCTGAAAAACAATCTAAAATGTTTTTGAGTACCGTAACTTTTTGGATCTGTA
>JBBPBX010051105.1:0-24707 GCA_038048925.1 Garcialebias charrua | reverse complement strand
TTCAGGTGAGAGTTGCTTTCTTACACCAGAGAGAGACTTGAGATATAGCTCTGTACTTTCAAAAATTTGCTGAAAGGAGCATATATATATATATATATATATATATATATATATATATATCCCAAGGGTATGTGCTGAGCCCTCTTCTGTTCACTCTGCTCACATATGATTGCACAGCCACACATCCAGGCTGTCATATTGTTAATTTTGCAGATGATACAGCGGTGGTAAGATGCATCACAAACAATGATAAGTCCAGCTACAGACAGGAGGTGGAACATCTGGAGAGCTGGTGCAAAGAGAATAATCTTCACATGAATGTGAAGAAGACAAAGGAGATGATTGTGGACTTCAGAAGGAACAAACACACCCATGCCCCACTGAACATAGGTGGATCTGCGGTGGAGGTGGTCTCCAGCTACAAATACTTGGGTGTACACTTGAATGATAACCTCAGTTGGAGCAACAACACCACCAGCCTGATCAAGAAAGGTCATCAGAGACTCTACTTCCTCAGACGGCTGAGACGAGCTGGTCTGAGCAGCCTAGTTCTCACCTCCTTCTACAGGTGTGCAGTGGAGAGCATCCTGTGCTCCAGCATCAACGTGTGGCATGGAGGCTGCACAGTTGCAGAGAGGAAAGCTCTGCAGAGAGTGGTGAAGGCTGCACAGAAGTCTGTTGGAGTCAGTCTCCCCACCATCACAGACATTTACACCTCCAGATGCAGGAAAAGAGCCACCTGCATCATGAAAGACCTCACTCACCCAGCACACTCACTCTTTGCCCCACTCCCCTCAGGACGGAGGTTGAGGAGCATCAAATGTAGAACCACTAGACTGAGGAACAGCTTCTACCCTGAGGCTGTTAGACTCATGAATAAA
Source organism: Garcialebias charrua (assembly GCA_038048925.1). Lineage (NCBI taxonomy): Eukaryota > Metazoa > Chordata > Actinopteri > Cyprinodontiformes > Rivulidae > Garcialebias > Garcialebias charrua. The sequence continues at coordinate 23,826 of JBBPBX010051105.1, read as the reverse complement.
TAAATAATAAGAATAATCACTGCAAAATATCACATCATGCTGATGCTGATCTGTTTTCTTGTTGCTGTGTTCATTTGTGACCATCTGCTCATACAGACTCATGTTCGTGCTGCTGTTTATAATGATGTTTTTCCACTACATTAGAGCTTAGTGTATTACTAGTTGATGTTTTTCTTAGTTAATTCTAGATGTTATTACTGTTTTTCTCTTGCATTTGTTGTTGGATGTAACTGGGACCCCGTGTACATAATCTCGTTTTCATCACATGTACCACATGCGGTGCAAATGACAATAAAGACTCTCTGACTCTGACTCTCTGATATACATACCAATGGACGTGATAATGCTAATTCAATCTCGCAAGTCGGGGACCACCTGTACAATCCCGCCACCTTCAGATAAAAGTGGCCAACACAGGTAGTTCTTGACTTGCGGCGGCTTCAACTTACGGCGTTTCAGCTATACGAACCGGCGTAGAAATGGAACTTGTTCGTAAGTTGGGGATCACCTGTACAATCCCCCTTCAGATAAAAGTGACCAATGCAATCCCGCCTTGACCGTGGAATAGGTGACAGGTGACAGGACTTGCAGTCTCCCCTAGCAACTTCATCTGCCATAGCAACTGATTCTGTAGTCTGTGATGTAAATGGCCTCATATACATACCAATGGACGTGATAATGCTCCTTCAAACTGTCATTTTACAGTCTCCCATGGGAGCTATAGGTAAAATATGTACAAGTACATATGTTTGGTAGTCCTAGTGTTAAAGAAGCAGCTCGTTGCCAGTCAGTTTGAGCAGAGACTGACGCAACAGAACACAAAAATCAACTGTTCTTACTTTGTCCGGCGTCTTTCAGTAATTATAGAGCAGTAACAAACGTATTACTTAACTGATTATTGATTATTTCACTGACTGTGTTTTATTAAAGCATTTTTAGACGTGGCAGATGCTTTTATCATTACAGTGAAACAAGACTGTTAACACATTTGTTAGAAGAAATGGAAAAAAATGTCTATGCAATACAATGATCAATATAGCCATGTCAACAGTGTTTTATAATGTTACACATGTAAAAAAAAAGTAACACTTATTATAAAGCACTTTGAGATTTTTATTGATGAAAAGTGCATTATAAATTGAATTCATTATTATTATTATTATGTGCATGAGAATTCTCCACCTTGCCTCCATGCCAGCAGTATCTGCTCCAGCTTTCCTTAGACTGGGATGAAGTCTTCATTTCTGCACAATGCACATTATATAATTTTGCTCTATTTGTGTATTTTTTAGCCACCAAGTACCTGGATAACAGATTTAATTGTGCTTGTAGCCTGACTACTGTAAAATGGTAATTCACTGATTAAAATGTTAATTTAAATGAAACTGTTTCTAGTTATAATCATAACAGATGACAAAATAAGTGTTAATTGTGCAAAAATAAATTACAAAACAATTATGAAAAATGTAAAACAAGCTTTAATGAAGTACATTTAATACTATTGTTTATTAATTACATCACGTCAAGTCAGCAGGAGCAACATTCCAATAATAACCACAACACAAACTGAGTTCTGCAAGTTTCATGTGCACAAACATTTTAAATCAGGGCTCAAAATATTTATACAGGTAGTCCCCGATTTACGAGCGCTCTGATCTGCGAGGTTCCAGACTTACGAGCTGCGAATTTTTGGAAAAAACGAAAAAAATACTGAGTTTTCATGTGTTTTTTCACCACAGTTAGTTAGCTAAGCATATGGACACACGTTTCCGATCATTTTTATGCACTCATAAGCAGTTTTTGGATGAAAATAGAGTGTTTGTAGTCGCGCTAGCGAAACCGTTCCAATTTACGAGCGAAATTCCGGATTTACGAGAGAAATGGCGGCCGTTCCAAATTACGAGATTTCCGGTTTACGAGCGCCTCGTTGTAACGGATCTCGCTCGTAAATCGGGGACTACCTGTAGAAAGAAATGCCTCTGCACCAAATCTCACAAAAAAACTCTTCAGCCAAGTAATTTTAAGAAAATGAAGGTGGAGGAGGAGCAGCCACGTCCCTCCAACCTGACAACAGCCTGGTTTCATCATCATGTACCCAGAATGCATCGCTTCAGTTTTCCAATAAACAGTTTTAAAATTACTTTATTGATTCTTCTTTAATGAAAAATCTCCAAAAAACAAAAGAAAAAGACAAAGGAGCAGCCAAAATAGCAATCCACACATTAAACAACTTTTAAAATTTTGGACCCTGAGTGAAAGGTATATTTTAATAGATGACACCCCGAGCAAATTGCCGTTTAGAGGTAGGGTAAGGTGTATAACAGTGTATACCTGTAGTTGGCAGTGTGGTGCAAATATTGCAAAACGCTGCCAGCTACAAATTGTTTAATATAAATAGCGGATTAGATTAGCTTCCCCTAATTTTCACAAGGCATTTGTGCTTTTGAAATTGTGGACCTAAAAAAATTAATAAGCGTTTTAGAAATTGTGGAACTAATTTATTAATTAGCATTGCTCACCACTGCAAGTTAGGTTCATTGTGTCATACAATCATGGGTTGTGCCAAAAAGATTTATCTCAGTGACATTAAAGTGCGACTAAACCCAAAATTAACTTTTTTTAGCTGATAAACTCCCTAAAATGTGTTTAAAATATTATCTAGCACTATGGCTGTGTTTATTTTCACATAATTGTGCATATCTGTGTAAATTGGCAATATTTGGCAATATTTGGTCTAAAACTGTGTTTACGGTAGTCCTTTGGGTTGAACAGAGGTTATTGCACCTTAATTTTCATATTGGTCAGGACTGTTCACTCTGATGTGTCTTGTACACTCTGATGTCACACAGGTGGTTCAAGCAGAGCCAATCCCCTGCAGAGATGAGAAGTGCATACCTTATATGGAAGTGCTGCATTTCACTCCTGACAAGCGGTTTTATTTTTCTTTTCATTTTTTTTAGGCCTTTGGTTTTGGATGGAATGGGTGGAATAGATAAATACATCTACATGTTTATTCTTTGTTGTTGCTTGGTGTATGTTGTTGGCTAGAAGTTTAATTTATTTTAGGTTGTTGCAGGTGGAGGCGTGAACAAAAGCACAACTCTACCTCCACCCTTCCTTGTCTCTCGACACGCCCATTTTCAGGGAGATTTTGGAAGGAGGAGTTACTGATCCACAGGGGTTTAGTCTCACTTTAATAAAAAAGAAATACTGAGTATTGTTAAAAAAAAAGTGCAGATAAAATATCAAAAGTCTGGATGACATGGTGCTTGTAAAGGATATAATGAGTTATGTTATTGAACCGTTTACATATATATGTAATTTATCCAACAATTTTCAGTCAGGTCATCTGGACAGTTTCTTTTATTTTTTTATTTTTTTGTGCTGAAACGTTTCACCTTCCATCCAGAAGGGTTCATCAGTTAAGGAAACACACAACACAAAACTGATTCTTCCCCCAACAGCTTACTACAAAGTGGAACAAACTGAAAGTTATGCACCATAACTCATGTTCCCTGAACGAAGGGAACGAGGTGCAACATACTTGCTATGGGAATTGAGCCCCCACGCGATTACCTGAAGGAATATACTCACGCCTTTATGGCAGGGGCGTCACCGCTGCGCCAGAGGCCCCGCCCTCTGGGTACTTAAGCGGCTTGCACCTCTCCATCTTTCTCCAAAATTGCACTTCACCGAGCTTTCAGCATTGAAAGGGCCAGACATGTTGCACCTTGTTCCCTTCCTTCAGGGAACATGAGTTATGGTGCATAACTTTCAGTTCCCTTTCAGTAGGTCTCTTGGTGCAACATACTTGCTATGGGAACGTAATCCATTCACGTCCTTGAAATGCTCAGCAAAGTGCATGTGAGAGCATCTGTCCTAGAGGACAGGCATCCCCAGCTACTTCCTGCAGGGAGTGCAGAAAGCACATGCTAAGAGGAAAAAATGCCAGATGTAACAAACACCAACGTGATGTTTCCACTGGACATATATATGTCCACAGTATTCCTACGCCCCATGACGCTTTGCGCGAAATGTGCACACGACTTCCGGTTGACCGGAAACACCGTTTGTTTACATGCGAGTAATACAGTTGAAGACAGCCCAAATTTTGTTGTTTTAGTTCATTAAAAATGTCGGAACACCACTCGTTTTGTTAAAAGAGGAGGGACAAATAAAAAGAAATTACAGATGTTACCTGATCGCGCAGACATAATTTAAAAATACATAAATAGCGAACGCGTTTGCTCCGGCCTCTCGGCTAAGGTTTGTTAGCAGCTATCTCGGCTAAAAATACCGGTCGCGTCTGAGATCTATCGTTTTAAGACAGTAAATCTTCCAAAACTCTCATTAATAAACCCTCCCCGAATAAAAAGATGTTACCTGATCGCGCAGACATAATTTAAAAATACATAAATAGCGAACGCGTTTGCTCCGGCCTCTCGGCTAAGGTTTGTTAGCAGCTATCTCGGCTAAAAATACCGGTCGCGTCTGAGATCTATCGTTTTAAGACAGTAAATCTTCCAAAACTCTCATTAATAAACCCTCCCCGAATAAAAAGATGTTACCTGATCGCGCAGACATAATTTAAAAATACATAAATAGCGAACGCGTTTGCTCCGGCCTCTCGGCTAAGGTTTATTAGCAGCTATCTCGGCTAAAAATACCGGTCGCGTCTGAGATCTATCGTTTTAAGACAGTAAATCTTCCAAAACTCTCATTAATAAACCCTCCCTGAATAAAAAGAAATTACAGATGTTACCTGATCGCGCAGACACAGCCATAGAGAAGGATGCAGGGACACTCTTTCTTTGTTTTGGGTCCGTGTTGAAAACACTGTTGTTTTAGCCAAAGATTTAGCTTGGTCCGGTTGTTGGTGCAGCCGCGAACAGCACAGCAGGTACCTGAACCCCGGTAGGACATTTCAGTAAACGTTCCGTTTAAACAAAAGCTGTGTTTGCTCCGATAAAATGAATGAAAATAACTTTCAAAAACACCCGCGATCCATACTCCACCTATGGAATACAGGCACTTCCGGTGTCGGACAGGAAGTACAATGCACATTCGCTTCTACAGTGACACCCTCAGGAATACTGTGCATATGTATTTTACCAATTGTTTTGGGACGAAGCAACCAATGCCCTAGGCTCTCAGCCAGATCCCTTAATAGGCCAGCCTGAAAGTTACCATAACTCTGGGCGTAGGTGTAAAAGCTGCCCATGCGCCTGAGTCAGTAGGTCCCTATGAGAAGGCAGTTGCATTGGAACCCCAGATAGCATTGAGGTCAGCTCCGGGAACCATGTTTTCTGTGGCCACCTAGGGGCTATGAGAATCAGGGAGAGGCCTCCCTGACGTACCCGTTCCAATGTCGCCCCGATCAGAGGGACAGGTGGAAAGGCATAGTAAAGTACCCCTGTAGGCCAATCATGTGCCAGAGCATCCATACCCAATGGAGCATCTGTTTCCTTCAAGGAAAAATAAAGGTCACAGTGTGAGCTAGTCCTACAGGCGAACAGGTCCACAGAAGCTTTCCCAAATCGTGACCAGACCTGTTCCACGATCCGTGGGTTCAGGCTCCATTCTGACACCAAAAGAGGTCCTCTTGAGAGGGCGTCCACTCCATAATTCAGTTCACCAGGGACATGAGTCGCCCTAAGTGACAAGATTCTTGGAGCATACCATGTGAGCATCCTCTGTGCCAGTCCGAGAAGGGCATGGGACCTCATCCCTCCCTCTCTGTTGATGAAGGACACTGTGGTCCTCTTATCTGATTTCACCAGGATATGTTGTCCAGCAATCAGACCTTTGTTGAAGAAGTATTTTAATGACAGAAATATGGCCAACACCTCCAGGAAGTTAATATGTAATCTTGCTTCCTCTTCATTCCAAAGGCCGCGGGCGTTCTGTTTTCTACAGATTGCCCCCTATCCTGTTTTTGAGGCATCCGTCGTGATGACCACACGAGATGACACCCTTCCCAATGAGACCCCTTCCGTGAAAACGGACAAATCTCTCCAGGGTTCCAGGGCCTCCAGGCACTCTGGATCTATCCTAACCGTCTCTGCCTGATTAGGCAGGTGGGGCTGTATTTGATTGTTCAGCCACAGCTGCATGGGCCGCATTTTCAGTAATGCGTGTAGCACATAGGGAATGGCTGCCGCCAAGAGGCCTAAATGGCGTTGGCAGGTTTTCACAGGTACCCGTTGGTCCAGTTTAAATCTTTCCAGGCAACGGCGAATGGAGGAAACTTGTTCCTTCGAGAGCCATGCTCTGTACTAGACGGTGTCGATCTGTACTCCCAAAAATACGGTAACCCGTGATGGGGTCAAATCGCTTTTTTGTAGGTTTATGACAAAACCAAGAGACTCCAGGGGCCTCATGTACAAAGACTTGCGTGGACTTCTTACTGAAACGTGACGTATGGTCAAATCCAGAAAACGGCGTACGCACAAAAAAATCCAGATGTATCAAACTGTGCGTATGCCGGAATCCACGCACATTGCTTTTGTACATCACAATCAACGTGGAATTGAGCGCACATGAGAGAGTGGCCGACTCCGCCTTTGACACGCCTCCATATAAATATGCAAATTCATTTAAATATGCCCTGCACCAGAGGAATGTCGTCTTGTCCCATCATGCATCACGTTCTTCAACTGCTAAAACAGCTAAAAATAAACAAAAAACAAGAATTTAAGCCATGCAAAACTATTCAGTCTTTCTGTTTTTTATATTTTTCGGAGGTTTTCATTTAAATATGCCCTGCACCAGAGGAATGTCGTCTTGTCCTAACATGCATCACGTTCTTCAACTGCTAAAACAGCTAAAAATAAAAAACAAGAATTTAAGCTGTGTAAAACTATTCAGTCTTTCTGTTTTTTATATTTTTTGCAGGTTATATTCTATTTGCGTCCATGTGGATGTAATAATTGTTAATCATGTGTGTTTGGTGTGAACAATAATGATTTTCACATCATGAACAGTTTCTCAGAATCACCTCTAAGTGTCGCCAATGGAACCAAAACCACAGAAACGTGCGTACGCCAGCCCTGGAGTTGGCGTGGGAATGCGCACATTTCCACGTTCAGTTCTGTTTTGATACATACAGGGTTTTACGTGGAAAATGGCGTACGCAAGGTTTTTGTGCGTACGCACCGTTGATACATGAGGCCCCAGGTGAGAAATCACCCTATAGAAGTGTGACTGGGCCTGCTTTCTGCTTCCAGCCAGAATCAGCAGGTCATCCAGGTAATTCATGACCCTGAGTCCTTGATACCTAAGAGTGGTCAGGGCTGCATCCAGACATTTCGTAAATGTACGCGGAGTAGTCTTTAAACCGAAGAGTAAAGCTTTGAATTCATAAGCGTTTCCCTCTAAGGCGAAGCGGAGGAACTTCCTGTGTTTTCTCCATAGGCCTATATGAAAATAGGCATCTTTCAAATCCACTGTACATGCATAGTCTCCAGGTCTCACTGACTGGAGAGCCTACCGTAGTGTAAGCATCTTGAACTTAAATGTTTTAATCCTCTTGTTGAGAGTCCTGAGATCCAGAATCGGCCTCAGGGAACAATCCTTTTTGGGCACCAGGAAGTATTTACTGTAGTGAACAGAGCGTAGCTTGCGTCCTGAGACCAAGCTAATCACTCCCTTTTGCAGCATTGTTGAGACTTCCTCCCTCAGCACGTGTGCACGTTTGGGGTTAATTTTAGACTGTAGCACCCATGTGAAGCGGGGCTGTCTTTTTGAAAACTGCAACTTGAGCCCATGACGTATCGTTGTCATGACCTAATCGTTTGGTAAACACGCCTCCCATGCCTGCGCTTGCGCGCTGAGCCTAAAGGGCATGTTAAACTGTTGCTCGATGTGTTTTAGCATCAGAGGGATGACCCTTGACCCCTCTTGCGCTTCTTTGAGCAGGTTGGTCGGCCCGACAGAAGATATAGCGAGATCTGACCGTCTTTGGCAGGGCTCGTGTATCTTGCTGTGGTTCAGGGTTTGACCACATGGTGTGTTCATAAAAAAGGGACTCGAGTCAAGAACAAGGGTAGTCTGTTCTTTGGTACCTTTATTTTTGTACATGTCTGAAACAGTGTTAGTTTTGTTTACACATGCAACATTTGAGTCATGTTTGGTGCGTGCGCACATACCGCTAACTACTCGTAGTTTTTTACAAGGGGAGACTGGGCTCAAGAAGTTAGGTTCCCGTACCACGTGGGCGGGCAAACCTGTAAAACCATCAGTTCGTCCTGTTTCATCAGGTTCGAGTCTGTTTACCACATCGGGTCACTGAAGAGGTCCTCGGCCGGTACTGGAAGGTTTCACCGCCATCAGCGAATCTCTTCCGTGGTAGGCCATGTGTGTTTTCTTTTGGGGGTGCAAAGCTTTTTCTCGGCAACCCCTCGCGGAGGGCTTCCGCCTGTTTGCGTCTTTGTTCCAGTCTGGCCTGGACGCGTTCCAGGCCTCCCCCGAAGAGTCCCGTCGACTCGATAGGGTGCTGGAGGAACATGGACCTCTGATTTTCTGGGAGGTCATGGCGCTGGGCGACAACTATTTCCGCCATTGCCTTGCCTTGTGAAGTGGCTATTGTCCCAATCATGTGGAGCATGAGGTCCGAGGCACAGCGATCCTCCTCCATGGCTTCAGTTGCGGCTTGCTCATCCTTTGCTAACTGGATATGTTGGAGTTTTTCCATCAGGTACGCCTGCACCATAGTCGATGCGTTCATTGCGCGGTCCGCGAGGCCCTGAGCCTTGCAGCACTTCTCGAGTTGTTTCTCCGAAGCGCGACAGGCTTTGCTGGGCAGCGTTGGTTTCGTCCCCGTGGTCTTGGGAGCCAGATGAGCCGCCAAAGTTTCCTCTATCGGAGGTACGTTAGCGAGGCCTTCTGTCTCCATTCTCACCACGTCAAGGAGTCGGGATAATGGCAGCATGATGGGAGCTCCGGGTTCTGCCCAGGAGCGTTTGAGCTCCATGAGGAAATCCGGGAAAACAGGCATTTTCTGCCACGTTGTCGGCTGTTTTGCGAAGAAGTAGCTTCCTGCTAACCTCGTAGCCTGTTGGTGAGGCATTGGGTCTGGCCACGTGACCTGCAGTGCATCCGCCGCTCTATGACACAAGTCGAACAAGGCAGGTACCGACAGGTCCGGTTCCGGGAGTATTTGTGCCAGGTTCTGGGAGGAATCCACAGTTCCTCCTGTGTGACCATATTCGGCGTCCTGGTCGGACACTTCGGACATCGAGTCCTTGGCATCAGCTGAAGAGTCCGACATATTGTCCTCTCTGACTCGGCCATTGCATTCCAGGTCCACGTTCTCGGGCTCCGGTTCAGGAGCAAGCACTGCAGTGCGACGTGCGACCTTCAGAGACGCGTTCCTAGCCATGGATTTGGCCAACGCGTCAGCCCGTCGTTTCCTCACTCCTGCCGACATTCGACGGCAGTGAGAGCAGGACTCGGGGAATTCCAGCACTTTCCTTGCGTGCAACATCCCTAGGCAGACCGGACAGGCCTCGTGGGTGTCCGTCGCCGAGAGGGAGTAGCCACAGCCGCTGGGGCATGGGCGCGAGCGAGGACTCGTCGTCTTGGATTTCCTCCTCCCTGTCCTCCGTTTTCCCTTCTCGGGAGCCATGTCTGGCGAGAAGCGTTGAGGTTAGTTTTCTTTTGTTTGAAGCCTTCCTCTCTGTTGTCTTGCTTACGTTGGTTGACCTGCTAATGATAGCAGGAGGATGTGACGCAGTTAGCGCCGTCGAGCGTGAAGCTGCGGAAAGAAGACTTCGAAGGTGAATAGAAAAACGCTGGACTAGCTTTCGCCAGCCCAGCAATACGCAGGAAAATTTCTCTGTAAGCTCAGTGTAAGCTCAGAGCAAGCTCACCTCAGTCGAGCGATGCGACAACAGAGAAGTCCCATGAAGTTCAGGTGTTAAGCGATGTGAAGAGCAAAAAGAGAAAGATGGAGGGGCGCAAGCTGCTTAAGTACCCAGAGGGCGGGGCCTCTGGCGCGGCGGTGACGCCCCTGCCGTAAAGGCATGAGTATATTCCTTCAGGTAATCACGCAGGGGTGCAATTCCCATAGCAAGTATGTTGCGCCGAGAGACCCACTGAAAGGGAACCAGTTATGCTGGTGCTGATGGTCTCTTTGGCACGCCCCCTCCTCCGGTGCCGGCCCTCTCCCTTGTTGACAGTCATGTTAAACTGGTTCAAAACCAACAAAGTCCATGCTCAATAATCCAGATATACAATCCAACTATTTTCAGTCAGGTCATCTGGACAGTTTCTTTTTTTTTTTTTTTTTGCACCAATATATCTCGTTTGTTCCACTTTGGAGTAAACTGTTGGGGGAAGAATCAGTTTTGTGTTGTGTGTTTCCTTGACTGATGAAGCCTTCTGGATGGAAGGTGAAACATTTCAGCACACACACACACAAAAATTGTTCTGATAACCTGATTAAAAACTGTTTGTTTGTATACCTGGATTATTTAGCATGGACTGTGTTGGTATGGAATTTATCATTTTCAACGGGAACATTTTCAAAAAATATGAAAATAGCAAAGATAGTTCCTCTTTATAAGAATGATGAAACATGTGTGTTCACTAATTACAGACCAATGTCCTTGTTGCCACAATTTTAAAAAATATTAAAAATTATTTGTAACCAGATTAGATCAATTTAGATAAACAGAATATATCAAGTAATAGTCAGTATGGGTTTAGAGCAAATCATTCAACATCAATGACTCTCATGGACCTAATAGAAGAGATAACAACTGCTGTTGATAAAAAAAGTATTGTGTTAGTGATTTTGTTTATTTTAAAAAGGCCTTTGACACTATTGACTACATCATTCTCCTTGAAAAACTGAATAAAAATAGCATTAGAGGATTTGCACGACAGTGGGCATCTAGTTATTTGAATAATGGGAGAAAATTTGTACAGGTAAACAATGTAAGATCTGAATTTTGTGTTAATGAATGTGCAGTCCCTCAAAGCCATGTGCTGGGACGAAGGTTGTTTATTTTCTATGTGAATGATCTGGTTGATGCGTCAGGGCTTTTGAAGTGTGTTTTATTTGCAGATGATATCACATTTTGTTTTGGTGAAGATATTGAATGGATGTTAGAGATGATACAGGCAGAATCCATAAAATTACAAACTTGGTTCCAACTTAATAATTTATCATTAAATTTGGGAAAAACTAACTACATGATATTTAGTAATAGAAAGAAAATTATTGAAGTCCCATTTAAAATTGACAGTACTGAAATTCATAGAGTTAATTAAACAAAGTATTTGGGTGTGGTTATTGATGAGAAGCTGACATGGAAACATGATGTAAATTTTTTGAGAATAAAAATAGCTAAATCAGTTGCATTACTGTTGTAAAAGTGTTAGGGTACCACTGTCTGCAGCCTGCTCTCCAAGATGGCCACTGATTACCAACACCTGGCGGTCATCAACCTGATGAGCTCTGCCTCCTACCGTAAAAATTGGGGTATAACACGCTCTTGTATATAACACGCTTTGTCCAATTATTGTAAATAAATTGGAAAAATCCATAAATAACACGCTTCGGCGTATAACACGCATCTATTATGCGTCACCGCTACGCGATGCATCAGCGCCTCATTTGCTTTGCTGAAAATGGCGGCCACAGAAGCGAGTGAGCACCGAAGGACTTCACAAGATTAACACGGTAAAAACAATTATTTCTTTGTGAGAAAAAATGTATTTCTTAGCTGAAATTATAGCACAAGGGTTCCTGAGCTTAACCGTTCCTTAATCAATTCACGAAATGGTAAAATCTGCTAGATTATAAATTGTTTTGGTTTGAATTTCTTCCAAAACAGTCTCATGTGCTACTAAAATAAATTATAAAAAATTGAATTTGATGTGAAATGTGTTATACAGCTAACAATTTGTAAATGACCACCAAATAATTATACTCTGTAAGTTTCAAGAAAATCCGCGGTGTGGTTTATGAGTTATCTTGCTAAAAAAAACAGCTAACAACACATTTAACAGCAGCTACATCCAGAGCAGGAGGAGGGCAGCAACAGAGTCAGTCCGACCAGAGGAGGCTTTTTTCGGACACATGAGCTAGAAACGGTCTGGAAGTGGCCCCTAGCGGACAAAAGTGGTACTGCGCCATTTTTTTCCCAAAATGAAGAACGGCGATATCAGAGCCAAAAATGGGTCTAAAAATATGGGAAAAAATCCATAAATAACACGCTTCGGCGTACAACACGCAGGACATTCAAATGAGTAAAACAACTGCGTGTTATACCCCGATTTTTACGGTACTTAAGGCTGCAGTCCAGTGCTACTCTTCGCTGGAGCAGATCACCTTCTATGGTATTGTGTGCATCTAGTTTGTACTTTGACTCTAGCCTTGTGCTCGTTTACCTTGTGATCATCGTGTTTCCAGTTTCCTTGGCTCCTCGGCTCTGACCCTCCTCTGGTTCCTGTTAGATCCCCCTGGATCTGCCTGGTTTCACCCCAGGACTCTCCTCGGCCTCCCTCACTCCCTGGTTTGGTTCTTCCCTGTTCAGTTTGGACTGCTCGTGCCTGTTCCACCAGTTGCCTGCCTTCCTCGGTTCATCCTGGATCCTCCTGCACTCCTCTTTGCAGCATCTCTGGATTGGAGGATTGACTTCACTACACCCCCAAAGACTGTAAGAGATTAACACAGCAAAATCATTATCAAGACTCTTACCTGAAGAACTCCTCTGACCATCATCTCCCCCTTCTTCCAGGATGTTGCAGAGAGACGACTGTTAAGCTGATTTCCACTGTGAATTAATAAACATTGTCACTTTTGTATCCTCTGTTTCTGCTTCGTTCTGGGTCACATATTATCTGGGTTCCCCATGTTATAACATAAATTCTCCAGCCAAACAAGGCCCAGAATGAGACCAGGAGCGAGCAGAGTTCCCCCGGCTCTCAAGTGGAGAGGATCAACAGATTGGACGACATGTTACGTCAAGTCTTGAGCCAAACACAAATCGCTCAATCCAATCTACGGGAGCTTGGAGGTATTTTTTTTTTCAATCAAAAAACAATTTGAACCTTCTCCAGCTCCGATTGTTCCGTCTCCTCCGGTCGTCCCCTTGGGAGGCTCCACTCCGACACTTCCTGTCCAACAAATCATGGTAAAACCCTCCGAGCTCTTCGCATGCGATCCCGATCACTGTCGAGGCTTCTTATTACAATGCAGGTTAGCTTTTGAGGGGGCTCCCTCTCTATATTCTTCAGACTTGGCCAAAATCATCTACTTTGTCAACCAGCTAAAAGGTAATGCCCTACGCTGGGCCAACTCTTTCCTCCAGAGTCATGTAAACCCCCCTGCCTTCTATGAACTGTTATTAAAGGAGTTTCGCAGGATCTTTGATCGCCCCCTGCAGGTGTCTAATACTGTAAAATGCCTGATGAATATTCGTCAGGGTCGTCAAGCTGTATGCCTTGGAGTTCCGGATCTTCGCCACTCAAACCGGATGGGGAGAATTGGCGCTAAAAGGTACATTTCTCAATTCTCTTTCTGACCCCATTAAAGATCAAATCGCCTCTCGGGATGAACCTGAGGGTCTTGACCAACTCATTGAGCTTGCCATTGCAATCAATGATAGTCTCCGTGAGAGAAGACGAGAAACGAACTATACTTCCCTACGACCCTCGACTTCCGGGTTCATGACCTCTCTAGGTGAGCCCAGACACTCAAAGACTTTTCAAATGAACTACAACTTCCAGAGTCAGCCAACTTCCGGGTTCGTGACCTTCCCCCCGTTGAATCCTACGCTCCTAGGAATTGCCAGTCGAACTACAAGTACCAGCAACCTTTGCTTCCGACTGTCCCCTCACCTTTTCTCTCGGCCAAAAATAATAATTTGCCTGAGCCTATGCAGGTGGGGCACACACGACTGTCTCCTGAGGAGAGACAGCGACGAATAAATGCAGATCTTTGTATTTACTGTGGTAATCCCAGTCATTTCCTTCCCCACTGTCCGTTTCGGGGAAATGAGAACACCCACCAGTAAAGCGGGAGTTACTGGTGGGTACTTCATCTCTCTCCTCCCCTTTTAGACTCATGCATCCCATAATCATTCAGTTCAATAATCAACGTCTGTCCCTATCTGCGTTAGTCGACTCCGGTTCTGAACAGTTTGATCAGTGCTGATCTGGTTAAAAAATACTCTTTGCCTACTCGTAAGATAACTCCTATTTCTGTCCTCGGCCTAACCAGAGATACTTTAACACAGATTTATCTTAAAACTACCGAGTTACACTTGATCGTTTCCAGGAACCACCATGAAGAGAATGACTTCTTTGTGTTTGATTCACCAACTCCCCAGATCGTCTTGGGTTTTTCCTGGCTCCGTAGACACAACCTAGCAATAAATTGGGAGCTGGGTCGTATAGAAAGGTGGAGTGATGGGTGTCTTAAACACTATCTCTGTTCCACTATTTAAGTTTCTGCCTCATCCACGCCTCCTGAAGAAGAGGTTTATTTAACGTCTGTTCTGGTAGAATACCGTAACCTGGCGGCAGCTTTTAGTAAACAGAAAGCTCTGTCGCTTCCTCCTCATCGTCCTTATGACTGTTCCATTGACCTGTTATCTGGCGTCCCCTTGCCGTCGAGTCATCTTTATAGTCTTTCTGGTCCTGAAAGGGAGTCAATGACAAAATATATTAACAAATCTCTCGACTCGGGCATAATTCGCCCTTCCACTTCCCCTGTCGGGGCAGGCTTCTTCTTTGTGTCTAAAAAGGACAAAACACTTCGTCCTTGCATCGATTATAGGGGCCTTAATAATATTACCATTAAAAATAAATATCCTTTGCCTCTGATTGATTCTCTTCATGAACAGCTCCAGTCAGCTTCAGTCTTTACAAAATTAGATCTGAGGAACGCCTACCATCTTGTCCGTATAAAGGAGGACAATGAATGGAAGACTGCTTTTCGTACTCCTCTCGGCCATTTTGAATATTTGGTTATGCCATTTGGTTTGACTAACGCTCCTGCTGTTTTCCAGGCGCTTGTAAATGATGTTTTGCGTGACTTTATTGGTGACTTCGGTTTCGTCTATTTAGACGACCTCCTCATTTATTCTTCCGACCCTCAGCAACATGTTGATCATGTACGCGCGGTTCTGCAAAGATTGGTTGAGAACCAATTATTTGTTAAAGCTGAGAAGTGTAAATTTAATGCTGCCACTGTTTCTTTTTTGGGGTTTCTTTTTGATGGTGGGCGATGCAAGGCCGATCCTGAGAAGATCAAAGCAGTTTTACATTGGACCATACCCAAGTCCAGGAAGCAGTTACAGCGTTTCTTGGGCTTCGCCAACTTTTATAGGTGCTTTATTAAGGGTTACAGTCGTGTTGCTATCCCCCTGACTCAGCTCAATTCCACTGCCAGACACTTTCGATGGAATCCTGAGGCTGATCCTACCTTAAAGAGTCTTAAGAGTTGTTTTCTTCTGCACCCATCCTCTGTCATCCTGACCTCTAAAGATAGTTCATTTTAGAGGTTGACGCCTCCAATACTGGAGTAGGGGCTATGCTTTCTCAAAGATCCCTTGACAATAACAAAGTTCACCCCTGTGCCTTTTTTTCTAAAGTCTATCACAGGCTGAGCAGAACTGCAATGTGGGCAACCGTGAACTTCTGGTTGTGAAACTCGCTCTCGAGGAATTGCGACACTGGTTGGAAGGCACAGACACACCGTTTCTGATCTGGACCGATCATAAGAATCTGACTTACCTTCGGGATGCCAAACATTTGAATCCTTGTCAGGCCCGTTGGTCACTTTTTTAAAATAGCTTCAACTTTGTTCTCACTTTCAGGCCGGGGTCCAAGAATGTCAAACCCAATGCTCTATCCCGTCAGTTCACCCCTCCTGACGTCCTCGAGCCTAAAGTGACTATTGTTCCTCCTTCATGCGTGGTGGGGACTCTCTCTTGGCCCATCGTGAAGTACATCAGGGAGGCCCTCATTTCTGAACCTGACCCTGGTGGTGGTCCTCCTGGCAAGTTGTTTGTTCCATCCAGTATCAGGCCTAAGGTACTCCATTGGTTACACTCCAACAGATTATCTTGTCACCCTGGCACGAACCACAGGATGTCTCTGGCCAAAGCCCACTTCTGGTGGCTTTCTTTGTCCTCTGATATGAAAGACTTTGTTTCAGCCAGTCCTACCTGTGCCAGGAATAAGTCTGGTACTCAACCCCCTGCTGGTCTCTTGACTCCTCTGTTTATCCCAGGCTGTCCGTGGTCACACATCTCCTTGGATTTTGTCACTGGTCTTCCTACATCCGTTGGTAACACCACCATCCTCACGGTTATTGATCATTTTCCAAGGCCGTCCATTTTGTTCCCCTCCCCAAGCTTCCCTTAGCTTTTGAAACCGCTCAGTTGCCGATCCAACACATTTTTCATTTACATGGTATCCCTTCTGACATTGTTTCTGACCGTGGACCACAATTTATTTCTCAGGTGTGGCATGCTTTCTGCAAATCCCTGGGCGCCACTGTCAGCCTCACCTCCGGCTATCATCCCCAGTCAAATGGCCAAGCTGAGTGGTGCAACCAGGAGATGGAGACCACCCTACATTGCATCGCTGAGTCCAACCCATCAGTTTGGAGCCAACATCTGGTCTGGGTGGAACATGCCCACAATTTGCATTGCTCTTCTGCCACTGGTATGTTTCCCTTTGAAGCCTCCTTAGGCTACATGCCCCCTCTCTTTCCAGGTCTGGAGACTGACTGCTCGGTTCCATCCTTGCAGCATCACTTCCGTCGCTGTCGCCGGGTCTGGCGCCAGGCCAGGGCAGCTCTCCTCCGCTCTACGGCTCAGGCCAAACGTTTTGCAGACCATCACCGCTCATTGGCACCCGCCTACCAGGTGGACCAGCAGATATGGCTGTCCACCAGGGACATTGCCCTTAAGGACATGCCTTGTAAACTTGCCTCCCGTTTTATCGGCCCCTTCACCATCTCTCAAATCATCAACCCTTCTGCTGTTAGACTACAGCTCCCCAGATCAATGATGATCCATCCAACTTTTCATGTCTCTCAGATTAAGCCTGTATCCTTCAGTCCCTTGTCCCCCCATTCCAACCTCCCTCCTCTGCCCCATCTGATCGACAACCACCCTACGTTCACTGTCAGGTCCATCTTTGACGTGAGACGCAGGGGTAGGGGTGTTCAATACCTTGTTGATTGGGAGGGGTACGGCCCTGAGGAGAGGTCATGGATCCCCAGGTCCTTCATCCTTGATCCCAGCCTAATCATTGCTTTTTTCAGAGCCCACTCCGAGAAACGCCTCAGGTCGCCTGGGGGCGATTCTTGAGGGGGGTACTGTAAAGCCCCTTTTCCACTTGGTGGCCCGGGTCGGATGTGACGTCATATTTGCGTGCCAAACGCGCGTTGGACAGCATTTCCACCTAACAGATGCGCGGCGCCGCGCCAAGATTCCGGACTCATCTCATAGCAGGGTCCAGGCCGGCTGGACCCGAACCGTGGGGAGGAGGCTGGACTGAGTTTGAGGAAGTGGCTGCCGCGAGGGAGCAAACATCGAAGGACTTTACAAGATTAACATGGTAAAAACAATTATTTGTATTTAAAATTACAGCAAACGTGTCTTAAGCCGAACTATTCCTTAATAAATTCACGTTGTTGTCAAAACGGCAGGATTAAAAAAGTAGTTTTGCCACGTGCACGCGTGCCCCCGCGCGCGCACGTGAGCCGTCTTTATTTCTATAATGTAGCTAAATAAACGCTTTAAAAAATATATTTCATAGCTGGCTTTATACCACGAGGGTTCCTCAGGTTAACAAGTCCTTAATAATGTCACGTTGTGGTCAAATCAGCTGGATTTAACAAAGTAGGTCGACACGTGCACATCACATGCACGCGCGGGTGGGGTCGATCGGCGTTCTTTCTTTTAAATGTAGCTAAATAAAAGCTTAAAAAATATATTTCATAGCTGGCTTTATACCACGAGGGTTCCTCAGGTTAACAAGTCCTTAATAATGTCACGTTGTGGTCAAATCTGCTGGATTTAAATTGATTTGTTTTGACTACTTCCAAACCTGTCACATGTGCTTCGAAAATAAATTATTAAAAAATCGAATTTTAATTCAAATAACTCCAACAGCTTACAGTATGCACATAAACATGTAGTGATTACACTGTGTTGGTTTGAAAAATATCTGCTTTGTGGTTTCTGAGATAAAAGATATGTGTTAAATACTAGTAGAAAAAAAAGCTAGGTCGACACACTTATGTCTATAAAAAATTGAATTTTAATTCAAATAACTCCAACAGCTTACAGTATGCACATAAACATGTAGTGATTACACTGTGTTGGTTTGAAAAATATCTGCTTTGTGGTTTCTGAGATATTTGATATATGTATATCATATGTATATCATCATATATATGCTTATATATGATTATATATGTATGCTTGTTAGGCTGATTGGTGACTAAATTGACCCTAGGTGTGAGTGTGAGAGTGGATGGTTGTTTGGTGTGAGTGAGACAGGTCCCTCTTGTAAATGAGTCCCCGTGACTCAACGAGGCTAGCCTGTATAAATAAAGGTTGAATGAATATATCTTACATATATCTTATAAAATATATCTACATATAAAACAGTTTCTAGACTGAATTACCGGTAACCATGTTTTTCTTTTTTTTACAGTTAAGACGAAGAAGTCAACACCAGAATTTATCAACTTGTGTCTTCTGGAGGAAGCACATGAGACAACAGGAAAAAAATCATTTAGGTGGATGCAGTATTTATTTTTGTGCTTTTTTCACTTCTTAGTTTTCATAATAAACATTTTATTTCTTAAGTGGTGTCATTGAACAATAATTTCCTAAACATATTTTACAATGTTAAGTGTGTACAGTATAGTGTTTGTTTAAAAACATACTGGAAGTTAAGAATATTTTCCATTTGCATTTGACCTTTAAAGAATCATAAGAAAAAGATTATTAGATTTGAACAGCCATCCATCCATCCATCCTTCCTGATGTCGTGTCACGAGTAGTGCAGCAGCTTTTGCCAGGATGCACAGATGTCAACATGAACCCATCCATCCATCCATCCATCCTGATGTCGGGTTGTGGGTGCAGCAGCTTTTCCAAGGATGCACAGACGTCGCCATCAACCCCGATGAAGCTGTTCTTGGATGCCCAAACGAGTTTCCTGATCAACAAACATTTAATTATTAATACTTTGTTTTTACGTTTAAAGAAACATGCTTTTAATGTTTATGGGACAGTTTAAACCAAATTATCCATTTGCATTTGACTTTGAATTATCCCTGACAAAATATTACCGTTTAAATTTAATGAAATACAAACATTTAATATTACAGGGCCAATTGAAACCTAATTAATTCCTAATCTGTACCTTACTGTAAAAATAGTTTAACTGATTACAGGGCAGTGTGATCAATGTGTTAAGCAATGTTAACAGGAACCTTGTGCATATATGAGAATAATCTTTATTATAAAGAAACAAAATGGAAAACACATGGGTTTAAAACAAGCTGAAAAGTCTATAAAGTAAGATCAGAGCATTAAATAGCTCAAGGGACATTACCGCCAACAGGTGGTGAGACAAGGTCCTGCAGGGTGTTCTTCTTCTAATGTTTAGTGGTGGCTAGTAAATAGCTTGAGGTAACACTACCGCCACCACGTGGTAGGACGAGTGAGATTCTACACCCCGCCCACAGAAGGGCTGCAGATAGTGAATGGAGACAAAACCTACATGTGAGCCGATCCTAACTGGAACAGACCGGACCAGACTGAGCCGCTCTGGGCCGGTAAGTGGAAAAGGGGCATAAGTGTACCACTGTCTGCAACCTGCTCTCCAAGATGGCCGCTGATTACCAACACCTGGTGGTCATCAACCTGATGAGCTCTACCTCCAACTTAAGGCTGCAGTCTAGTGCTACTCTTTGCTGGAGCATATCACCATCTATGGCATTGTGTGCATCTAGTTTGTACTTTGATTCTAGCCTTGTGCTCGTTTACCTTGTGACCATCTTGTTTCCAGTTTCCTTGGCTCCTCGGCTATGACCCTCCTCTGGTTCCTGTTGGATCCCCCTGGATCTGCCTGGTTTCACCCCAGGACTCTCTTTGGCCTCCCTCACTCCCTGGTTTGGTTCTTCCCTGTTCAGTTTGTACTGCTCGTGCCTGTTCCACCAGTTGCCTACCTTCCTCGGTTCATCATGGACTCCTCTCTGCAGCATCTCTGAATTGGAGGATTGACTTCACTACTCCCCCAAAGACTGTAAGAGATTAACACAGCAAAATCATTATCAATACTCTTTCCTGAAGAACTCCTCTGACCATCATCTCCCCCTTCTTCCAGAATGTTGCAGAGAGATGACTGTTAAGCTGATTTCCACTGTGAATTAATAAACATTGTCACGTTTGTATCCTATGTTTTTGCTTCGTTCGAGGTCTCATGTTATCTGGGTTCCCCGTGTTATAACAAAAAGAGTTTTTGAATGACAAAGCTTTGTATATATTGTATAATGTAATGATTGTTCCATGTTTAATCTGTTGTATTGAAGTTTGGGGAAAAGCATGCAAAACAATTACATATCCTATTTTTATTTCACAAAAAAAGAGCTATAAGAATAAAAAAAAAAGTTATGTCAGGTTCTTTGGAAAGGTTAAAAAAAATAATACTAGAAACATTTCGAACTCGTCCAGAGGACCTGACTTAACATTTTTAGATTTTTCTACCTGGATTATTGAGCATGCATCAGGATAACTATAAGAATTATTAGTAGGAAGTGCTATGGTCACCTAACAAATAAATTATTTCATCAGTTGAAATTATTAAAATAGTATGATTTGGTTGAATATAGAATTTTACAAGTCATGTTTAAAGCTCATAAAAAATATTACCCCCAAATATTCTATCAAAAATTGTTTAAAAGATGAGAGTCGTTAGTACCTTAAAGGTATGGTATGCGATATTTGAACACTCTGGGACTTAGAAATATTTTCAGTGCAGAAAAGCATTCTGCTCCCTCCCCTCAGAGCCATATATGGCACAGTCCGTGCTCTGCTGAACTTGGGATCTGCTCCGCCCCCTGCTGCTGTCTGCTCAGAGCCGCTGCGATATTCTGTGTTTATGTTAATAAAACCTTCTAATGAAATAAAATAAAACCATGGAGGGCTAGTCCTACAACACAAAATCCAGCAGAAATCATCAGAGGTTCAGGGGCCTCATGTATCAACCGTAAGTGCGCACAAAAACATTGCGCACGTCACTTTCCACGCAAAACCCCGTATGTATCAAAACTGAAATGAACGTGAATATCTGCGCATCCACGTACATTTCCACGCCAGCTCCCCTGCTTGCGTACGCACGTTTCTGTGGTTCTTGTTCCTTTGGCGACACTTACAGGTGCTTCTGAGAAACTGAAGCCCCACAGTCTGTGGTTGACTTTAAGAGCGGCTTGAAGACCTTTCTTTTTAACCGAGCATACTCTTCCTCCTCATGATTCTACTTTTGATCTTAGTTGATACTGTTGTTGATTTTAACTGTTTTATTATTTGTTTTATCGACATTTAATTCTGTTGCACTTTGTAGCACTTTGAGATTTCCATTAATGAAAGGTGCGTTATAAATTGAATTCATTATTATTATTATTATTATTATTATTATTATTACTATTAACTGTTCATGATGTGAAAATGATTAATATTCCCACCAAACACACGATTAACAAGTACATCCACATGGACGCGCAAAGTTGTGCAAAAAATAAATGTAACAGGAACGGATACATTCAGCCTTACTGGAGGATATAGATAGTGTAACACGCAGAGCATTTATTTATAAACAGATATAATTCTCTGATCTAGGATATGGCTTATCAGCCGTTTTCAGAAATAATCATTTTTCAGTTTGGCACTGCTGCGCACTGGCGCAACACAGGGGCCGCGCATCACGCGTGCACGTGCAGAAACTGGGGTTCCACAGGAGCTTAGAGGGAGCTGGCAGGTCGATCAGGGCTGTGCCAGTCCAGTCCACACAAAGCCGATTCATGTCCAATGGAATGGTCTCATCCATATGATCCCAAAGGCTGAGTTATGGTCGCGCTTTGAGCGCGCGTGCACCCTCGCCGGTGTTACACGGCAGTGGAGGTGTGTCATTATCTGTGTTTATTGTAGATGTCTCCAAAATGACACGTGAAAGTACACCATTTATAACTTGTATGGGAGTAAAAGCTTCACAGACAAACAGATTGCGCACAAGGCTGCAGCGCGCGCTTTGGAGACTCCAACATCACGTCATGTCATGAAAAGTCTCCACTGAGACGCAGAGACTCGTTTCTTCATATCATCTATTAAATAAACGAAGATCTATGTTCTAGCAAACATCCAAGTAAGTTCCTCTGTGTTTACAGTAATTATGGTAATTAACTCGTGCGCAAAGTTAATATTTTCACTCAGAATGAATGAATGAGCCGGTGGCGCACCTGACAGCAGCGTGCGCGCACACGAATACCGGCACACAATCACTCGTTCTTTGCGTGATGAACACAGTTTATTACTATTCTTACTTAGGATGTTTGTCCTCACTCATATTATATTAAATCCATTGTTTTCCTGAATCTAGAAATGATTTCTGATCGCGCAGGGATCAAACAAACATGTCCTTCACACATGCAGGAAGTAATTTGCATCTGTTTAACATATGTAAATGTAGGCGTGTCAGGGGAGGTGTCTGACGTGCGCTCAGTTCCACGTTCATTGTGATGTACAAAAGGAATGTGCGTGGATACCGGTGTACGCACAGCTTGATAAATCTGGATTTTTTTGTGCGTAGACACTTTTCTGGATTTGACCGTACGTCACTTTTCAGTAAGAAATCCACGCAAGTCTTTGATACATGAGGCCCCAGGAGCCAAGATGGTGTAGTGGCAGGGCTTTTGACTTGGGACCCGAAGGACGCGGGTTTGCGCCCCGGCCACTACACACCTTGGGGTGTCTATGAGTGCACATCTAATTCTCCAGCTCCCCGAGCGCTGACTACGCTGCTCGTTGCACCACCTGGTGGTGGTTGGGTTAAAGGCAGAAGACCAATTTCGTCTGTCAAGTATGGGAAACATACACAGATGACAAATGTGACAAATTATTATTATTATATTATTATTCACGAAGCAATGTTTAGACATGATTTAATTTGCTCGTGACTTCCTCATGTCTGTCAGCGCTGGTCTGGAATGTCTGGAATGCTCCGCCCCCAGTACATGTCCTGTCTCTGCGCTCCGAAGTTCTGTGTTTATATGATAATATAACTGTTTAAAAAATATAATAAAACCATGAATCACTCATCCAACAACACAAAAACCAGAAGAAATCAGCAGAGGTTCACGAAGCAACGTTGGACATGTTTTAATTCGCTCGTGAGTCGTGACAAATCCATTTCCTCATTCCTGTCAGTGAAGGATGAAGCGATCACTTGACTTTTGGCAAAAAAACTAAATAAAAGTCCAGCTCTGGGATAAAGAAGGGATATTTAATACATTTTGTGTCACATAAAAAACAGTCCTGCATCGCTTTGCAATCCTTTGAATGAGAACGAGCTGCGGCTGGGACAGGTGGGGGCGTGGGTTGGGGCGTGACAAACAACTCTGTTTTTATTGGCTGGTCATTGTCCGGGTCACTCTTGTGTTTTCAGTGTTTTTATAAATGCTGATAGAGAAGCAAGGGGACTATAGTTTTTTTCAGAGATTACTTTGTCTAACATCAGTCTGTCAATAGATAGTGACAGAGTGAAGAAATATGTTAAAAATATATTGTT